>PVJS01045168.1:0-16351 GCA_004027185.1 Glis glis
CCCACTCGATGGACACCTCTTTAGTCCACTGTATGGACATAGCACAGTCTCCTTCTCCAGTCCCCACTCAATGGACACCTCCTCATACATTTTTATCTGAGAAGGGTTGTACTCTCACAGCAACTGGGTACCACAGTAAATAAATACAAGTGAGGATTTTATTAGAAAGTTTATCATAGTTATTTGGTTACTGAGCTTAGATAGTAAGAATTGGATAGAGAAGAATATCTTTACAAGTGAAATAATTATTTTACAGAGTAGATGCCTAATGAATTACAGATAAAATAGAAAAATTGAATACAAAATAATAACCTATGGTATCAGACAGAAGGATAAGTCATACAGGGAAGGCCTTAATTACCTGAGTATTCCTTATTTGAGGAACCTACAGGCAGCAAACTCTGAAGGGAAGGCGACAGCATGGGAACATGGAAAATATTCACCAAGGACACGCAGGATCATCCCAAATTAGTTGCTACTCAGTTGGGCATGGCGCCTCACCTCTGTAATCCCAGTAGCTGGGAGGCTAAGACAGGAGGATCGCAGGTTGGAGGCCAGCCTCAGCAACTCAGCAAGACCCTCAGTCAGTTAGTGAGACCCTGTTTCAAAATGAAAAGGGCTGGGGGGAGGGGGTAGTGTAGCTTGAAGGTAGAATGCCTGACGTTATGCAAAAACTGCATTAAGTCGACGAAAAAGATGTTAGAGAACTTGATTCAAGTCAAATAGAATCAGGGATCTAGTAGAGTCACAAAAATTTACAAATGAAGATGAGACAATCCCAAAGAGACAGTTTCAAAGGAGGATTATCTGACTGTTGCAGGTCCGGGAGTGACGTGAACAGAAACAATGGAGCCTCCAATAGTTTCACACAATCGATTTTTTTTTGGAAATCAAACAGAGGGGATTATATTATATCACGTTATCAATGGCCTGGTCAGAAAAGTTATGTTAAGCTGGGCGTGGTGGCGCACGCTTGTCATCCCAGTACTTGGGAGGCTGAGACCGGAGGATCCAGGTTCGCGGCCAGCCTCAGCTACTTAGTGAGGCCCTCGGCAACTTAGTGAGACCCTGTTTCAAAATAAAGAATAAAAAAATAAAATAGGGCTGGGGTGGAGCTTGGAGGTAGAATGCCCCTGGGTTCAATCCCCAGTACCACCAAAAAAAAAAAAAAGTTAAAAAACCACCTGATTCTCACTTTTTCTAAGGATTAGTGTACAGTATAATTATGACCTAAAAAGAAGTTGACAATCTACACCTTGAGGTCAAATCTGGCGCACCTTATTTATTTTTATGAATAAATCTTTATTGGAACACAGCTGTGCTCATTCATTTACTTGTTGGGCAGCTGGATAAATAAATGCTCTAGCACTCAAGTCCTCGGGCAGTCATGGGAGAAATGACAGACAGCCGAGCTCGTGCAGGGTCTGGCAGCTGATTGGTGAGCAGCGAGCCGCAGCTCCAATCAGTGTGCGGGGGCGGGGCGGGTGGGCGGGGCTTCTGCTGACATTTCCCTGGCTCTGCTATTCAGCTGGCTGGAGCCTGAATTTCCTTCACTGGAAGATGGGGATCGTACCACCTGCTTCACAGACCTGCCGCTCAGACATGCCGGCTGGAATTCACAACTGTGCTGGCACCATGTGCGGGACCAGAAGAAAGATGGTTGGAGGACCGGGGCCTGGAACACGTGGCTAATAGTGAGTGATGGTCCAGCTCTACCACTCCTGGGTATCTTTCCAAAGGGACTGAAATCAGAAAATTATAGTAATGTATGCATATCCATGTTTATAG
Organism: Glis glis; assembly: GCA_004027185.1. Classification (NCBI taxonomy): domain Eukaryota; kingdom Metazoa; phylum Chordata; class Mammalia; order Rodentia; family Gliridae; genus Glis; species Glis glis. The sequence goes on from PVJS01045168.1 coordinate 1,789, forward strand.
CAGCACGATTCATAGTAGCCAAATTAGGGAACCAACCTAGGTGTCCATCAACAGATGAATGGATTACAAAATTATGGGATATCCACACAATGGAATTCTACTCAGCAATCAAGAAGAACAAAATGTCATTTGCAGGAAAATGGAAGGACCTGGAGAACATGATGTTAAGTGAGATTAGCCAGTCACAGAGAGTGAAGGGTCATATGCTTCCTCTCATATGCAGAAGCCAGAGAGAAATCGGGATACCAGAGGGACTCCAGATAATGGAGGAGAAACTCCAGTGGAGCCAGGGAGGTGGTCTAGGGGAAGGGAAGGGAGGAGAAGGAGGATCAATGAAGGAATCACTTCCATCGACATTATGAACATATGTGACAATACCAATGTTAGTCTCAATACCCTGTATGGGGAAGGGAGGATGGGGAGGGAGCCGGGGAAAGCCCGCCAAGTGCTGTGTGCATGTATGTCACCATAGTATGAACATTATGATGTGAGACTATAATACACTAATAAAAGTATTAAAAAAATATGAGTCACCATCCACCTTGCAGGTCTGTGTGGGTTGGAGGGAAGCAGCCCTGTGTGAACCTGCAGACGGACCCTGTCTACCTGCAGACGGCCTGGGTTCATTTCAGCTCTGCGCCTTCCTAGCTGGGTGAACCTGGACAAGTTACTTAACCTCTCGGTGTTTCGGCTGTCTCATCTGAAACGTGGGGATGATAAGCGTGACCACGATGGGGTTTCCTGGGGATTACATGAGACAGTGCATGTCGAGTGCTTACAACAGCGACTGGCACACAGAGTTCTATAAAAGTCCACTGCCAAGAAGTTGCTGCTGAAAGTTCCATATGGAACGTGCCAGAACCTGCCAGACCCCCAGACACATTTCACTGGTATTTGCCTTCATACAGGAACACACTGACTGTCTGTGATCGCTTGCAAGTGAGCACTTGTCTGTTTTCTGGCTCTAGGGCTGGGCTGCTGTGTGACCCCACGTACAGTGATTGCCTTCTCTGTGCCCCAGGTGCTCCATGAGCCACCTGTGTGCATTGAAGCGTTAAATCAACAATTCTTTTAAAGCTGCTCGATGTCCATCAAGGTGGTGGGTGGGTGTTGGGGGTGGGGAGATGCACTATAAAAGTTATTATCATTCACCATAAACACGTGAGGGGACCTGGCCTATCTGGTCAGAAGAGAGCCTTGTGCAGGTCAAATTGCTGAGTCCTCACTGAGATCTATTCATTCATTCATTCATTCATTCATTCATTCATTTCTTCATTCATTCATTTGACAACTGCCAGCACCTACTCTGTGGCCCAGCTGTCACACAGAGGTGGCCTCCCTTGCTGTGAGGTAAGTGCGAGTCACATCATGTTGGCTTTGACAATGGTTGCCACTGCTTGGGATAAAATTGGACCACCACGGGGTGTGAGGAACACGCCTGTAATCCCAGTACTTGGGAGGCTGAGACAGGAGGATCGCAGGTTTGTGGCCAGCCTCAGCAACTTAATGAGGCCCTCCGCAACTTAGTGAGACCCTATTTCAAAATAAAGAATACAAAATAGGGCTGGGGTTACGCAGCACAAGCTGCCTGATATACTAACATACCATCAGATTTACTATTTATGTATACCATTCTCTCCCACAACTAGACTGAGTCCCAGGAGGACAGAGATTTTCTGTTTTGTTTTGTTTAGACCTATGTCCAGTGTCCAGAATAAAGCATGGCAGATAGTCGGTACTTGATAAATACCTGTTGACAGTTGAGTGAATAACAGATGAAGTACCTGCAGAGTGGCACTTGAGCTGATGTTTAATTATCATTATAATGGTGGCCCTTATAATGATAAGGTTAAATATTTTTATGCCAGAGCCCACATTTTTTTTTCTGAGTCTTCTGTGATTGACATTGTGATTCTGTTTTGACATTGTTTGAAAAAGGAGAAAAAGCTGGGTGTGGTGGCACATGTCTGTAATTTCTGGATTTGGGAGGCTGAAACAGGATGATCACAGGTTCAAGGACAGCCTCTTCTTTTCTTTTTTTGTTGGTGGTTTTATTTTGGGGGGCATTAAACCCAGGGGCATTCTACCTCTGAGCTATTCCCTCAGCCCTTTCTCTCTTTTTTTTTTTTTTATTTTGAAACAGGGTCTTCCCAAGTTGTTGAGGCTCTTGCTAAATTGCTGAGGCTGGCCTCGAACCTGCGATCCTCCTGTCTCAGCCTCCCAAGGACTGGGATTACAGGCGCATGCCACAGCACTCGGCTAGTGCTTCCTCCTCGTTTATACATTCACGGTGCACATCGACATAGTCAGGGCTCTGAGGAGTCCTGCTGCCAAGTCACCTGCCCTGTTTCTTTCAGCCTAGCCTTTTCTGACCTTAGTTGCCCAGGTGGCATTTTTACCCTGGAACATCTTTTAAAGTTCCCTGGAATATGTGTCCCACGCAATAGGCTTTGAGAAATACTGGCTGGTGTGGTCTCCAGGGTCTTTCCCCTCATTTTTTTGTTGTGCAAATTGAGGGGTGGATCCAGCAGGCTCAGCTGCCATTTATTGGCCTGAAGCCAAGAACAAAATAGAACTCCCAGGAGGGCCCAGGACAGCTAAGTTCCCTCCGTGCCAGGAAATCAGAGCCTTCAAAAGGACGCCTCTCCAAAAAACCTTTTCTCTCAGAAAAGGGCTCTTCCCGGTTCTTTATAAATGGGATGCTTGGCCTGCTGGCGGGCCAGGAATGTTTGGCTGACCCGTCTGGGAACGCAGCTGTGGGCATCCTGAGAAAAAACTCCGCTTTCGGATGACGCAGGCGCCTAGATGAGATGAACAGGAATCAGTTGCCAACTAACCCGCTTCCCCACACTCTCGCTAACAAGCAGCCATGGGAGAATTTAATTGGCATGGGTCCAGAGGGGCTAATTATTTCCTACAGTGGTATACAGAAGGCGCTGGGGAGACCCAGTGGTTGCAGGGGCGGGAGGATGTGCGTGGAAGCCGGGGCCCTGGGGTGTGCACCCACCCAGGTGGGAGTGGAGAGGGGTGACCAGCGGCTAATCTGCCTTCTGTCACCCCTCAGAGCTTTGCGTAAAAGGCACAGCTCTTGGATTTGGGTTCTTGGATTTGGGGGGTTGGTTACATTCCTTTGAGGCCATTCCCTAAGAACGAAACCGATGAAAAGAATAACAATAATGGTGATAGCAACTTCTGAAATCTCTGCCGAAGGATGTGCTCGTGCAGCCCGTTATCAAATCCTTTATGGGTTTCTCAGACACTTCAGGTGGGACAATTTTCTGTAGTGGTGTATTGGTCAAGAACAACTTAGAAGAGGAAAGGTTTATTTTGGCTCATGGTTTCAGGGTTCAGTCCATAGTGAGCTGGCTCCAAGGCAGACACATCATGGCGGCAGAGTAGAGGAAAATCAGAGCGAGCAAGAGAGAGAGAGAGAGAGAGAGAGAGAGAGAGTGGCGAGGACAGATCTAGTCCTCAGGTCACGCCCCCAGTGGCCCTCCTCCAGCCATGTCCCACCTCTGAGCCCTGCTGTATTGTCAACACACGAGCCTTTCTGGGGGACATTTCATATCTAAACCTAACACGTGGGGTTCTCCTGCATGCTGCGGGGTATTAGCAGCACCCCTGGCTGCTTCTTACTAGATGCCAGAGGCATTTCTCTCCCCTCAATTGTAACAGCCAAAAATATCTCCAGACACCCACAAATGTTCCTTCGGGGTCGACTGGGCCACAGCTGCGATCCACTGGTCTACGCTGAAGGTCAGGGAGGATCGTGGTTAAAGCCCAAGTTTTGAACCAGCTTGTCTTTGTCCAAAGTCTGGCTCTGCTACTTTTGTTTTGTGACCTTAGGCACACATTATTTATGTTCTCTCTGCCTTGTTTCCTCATCTGTAAAGTCTAGATAATAAGAGTACCTACCTGTGTGGTTTCAGTTCAGTGAAGATTAAGGGAGTTAATACATAAGTACATAAATATTTATGAAGTGTTTGATACGGTCTGGCACGTAGCAAGCTCGCGGTAAATGTGCACTCCATTGTTCTCGCCATCATCGTGTTTGATCGCTTGCTCCTCCTGGGCTCTAAGCTCTTTGAATGTGAACACCACGCCTGCTTTATTTTATTTATTTATATATGTTTATTTTGCGGTACTGGGGATTGAACCCAGGGACATTCTACCTCTAAGCTACCCCCCAGCCCTATTTTAGTTTTCATTTTGAAACAGGGTCTTGCTAAGTTGCAGAAGGCCTCGCTAACCCTAACCTGTGATCCTCCTGCCTCAGCCTCCCAAGTACTGAGATTACAGGTATGCACCAGCATGCCTGACTTATTTATTTATTTATATTTATTTATTTTGTGGTACTGGGGATTGAATCCAAGGGCATTCTACCTCCAGGCCAAACCCCCAGCCCCATTTTCTGTTTTATTTTATTATTTTTAAACTATGTATGTATGTATGTATGTATTTATTTATTTATTTACTTATTAATTAATTAATTAATTAATTAATGGCACTGGGGATTGAACTCAGGGGCATTCTACCTCCAAACTACACCCTGAGCCAAATTTTATTTTTTATTTTGAAATAGGGTCTTGCTAAGTTGCTGAGGCTGGTCTCGAACCTGCGATCCTCCTCTCTCAGCCTTAAGTACTGGGATTACAGTTATGTGCCACCATGCCCTGCTCTTTTATTTATTTAATTTAAATATATATGTGGGGGGGCACGTGTGTATGTGTATATGTGTGTGTATATGTATATATATACATATACACATATACATACATATATATATACACATATACATATATATATATATATAGTGTGTGTGTGTGTGTGTGTGTGTGTGTGTGTGTAACTAGGGATTGAACCCAGGAGTGTTGTACCTCTGAGCTACACCCCCAGCCCTTTTTATTTTTTATTTTGAAACAGGGCCTTGCTAGGTTACTGAGAGTCTTGCTATGTTGCTGAGGCTGTCCTCGAACCTGTGGTCCTCCTGTGTCAGCCTCCCAAGTACTGAGATTACTGGCGTGCGCCACCACGCCCGACTCTTATTTTTAATCAGTGATGTCTAGTGCAGGTATGCAATAAGAGTGAATTAAGGAAGAAAGGAAGGAAGGAAAGGAGGAAGCTTAGCAATGGGGCTTCCAGCAACAAGATATGAGAAAGATTAAGAATCTTTCCCCGACGGCTGGCCTGTGCACCACAGCGGGACTGCAGTTTTCATTCTAACCAGACCCTCGGCGGGGGGGAGGCCGAGGAGAGAGTCCACACAGAACCCCAAGAGATATGTTAAGGGACCTAAAAGCAAAACTTCCAAGTGAAAACTTCCACATGCTGGAAACTTCCTGGGGCCCGGAGGCTGCAGGTGCGCTCTGTACTCAGTGGAAGTTATTGCTATAAGCCGGGCGTGGTGGCGCAACCTGTAATCCCAGTACTTGGGAGGCTGAGACAGGAGGATCGCAGGTTCGAGGACAGCCTCAGCAACCTAGCAAGACCCTGTTTCAAAACAAAAATGAAAAAAAGGGCTGAGGGTGTAGCTAGGAGGTAGAATGTATCTGAGTTCAATCCCCAGTCCAAAAAAAAAAAAAATGCTAACACTGGCTACTTTTGCAAAGGCTGGGGGTGAGGGAGAATTTTCCCTTTTCTATTTTTAAGTCTTTTAGAATCACATGCATGAAAATTTACATGGATAACTTTTAGTTAAGGAAACACTTATTGGCAGGGCGAATCTTGCTGCTGGGGTCCTAGGCCTTTCGGTTTTTATGATTTTCTGTATTAAAGCATCCAAGTTACTTGAAGCTGGAGAGAGATCACTGTGCCTTTGGCCACGGTGGGCGACACCGGGCACTCCCTGTCACTTTGTGTGTGGCAATTTTCTCTCTCTGAAAGTGGGCTCAGAGGGGACCCAGGGCCAGGACCCCATTAACGCCACCCCAGGTTCTGGGTCTTTCTGACATTGGATGGAGGGCGACAAAGGACCCAGGTTTGCCAGGACTGGGGCGAGGTTTCCTGGGACTGGGAACTTCCAGTGCTAAAACTGGGAAAGTCCAGGTGACCCTGGACAAGCTGCTGACCCTGGCTGGAGCGGGGAGAACCACACGGATCCTGCCGGGAAAGGGCGGATTCCCAGCAGGATGCGGTTCAGGTGGACGAGGGCGTGGCCAAGCCAAGGGCGCCCTTATCGCCCCCGTTGCTTGTTTTATACTGAAAGGTTCAAAGTCAGGGTGACCTGGAAAGCCGTCAGTTCCGGGCAGGGCTGTTTTCAACTTTCAAGGCCTCTCTTGTGCCTTCCTGAGCCCCTTCCTCTGTACACAGAAAGCAAACAAGGACAACATTTATACAGACACAAATACACATATACATATGTACACATGCATATTCATACACACATATACATATGCATATGCATATATACATATACACATATGCATATACACATACACTTATGCATATATACATATTCATATATCTATATATGGGGGGGTTGGTAATGGGACTTGAACTCCGGGGGCATTTTACTTCCAAGCTATACCTCCAGCCCTATTTTCAATTTTTTATTTTTATTTTTATTTATTTATTTATTTTTTGTGGTACCGGAGATTGAACCCAGGGATGTTCTACCTCCGAGCTACACCCCCAGCTCTATTTTTTAATACTTTATTTTGAAACTGGGTCTCACAAAGTTGCGGAGGGCCTCACTAAGTAGCTGAGGCTGGCTGCGAACCCGGATCCTCCAGTCTCCGCCTCCCAAGTACAAGGGTAGCCCTTGTACTTGGGATTACAAGCGTGCGCCACCACGCCTGGCCTTATTTTTATTTTTAAATTTTTATTTATTTATTTATTTTTCCAATACTGGGGATTGAACCCAGAGGCATTCCACCTCCAAGCTATACCTCCAGCCCTATTTTATTTTATTTTTATTTTATTGTGGTACTAGGGATGGAACCCAGGGGCATTCTACCTCCGAGCTACACCCCCAGCCCTATTTTTATTCTTTATTTTGAAACAGGGTCTCACTAAGTTGCGGAGAGCCTCACTAAGTAGCTGAGGCTGGCCATGAACCTGGATCCTGCGGTCTCAGCCTCCCAAGTACTGGGATTACAAGCGTGTGCCACCACGCCCAGCCTCAATTTTTTTATTTTGAAACAGGGTCTTATTACGTTGCTGAGGGTCTGGCTAAATTGCCTAGGCTGGCCTCAAACCTGCAATCCTCCCGTCTTGGCCTCCCAAATACTGAGATTACAGGCATGTACCACCACGACTGGCTTCAAAACATTCTAATTAAGACTATATTTGTATGGAGATTGATATAATCCAGGCTGGATTCATTATTATATATCCATTATTATTACATTCATTTTCTTCTAATTTTAAGAGAAATTTAATTTTTTTTTGGTACTGGAGATTGAACTCAGGGGCATTCTACCTCTGGGCTACACCCCGAGTCCTTTATATTTTTTTACTTTGAAACAGGGTCTCACTCAGTTGCTGAAGGTCTTCCTAAATTGCTGAGGCTGGCCTTGAACCTGCAACCCTCCTGTCTCAGCCTCCTAAGTACTGGGGTTACAGGTGCATGCCGCCGTGCCCCTGGTTTGAAATTTAAATATTTTCATGAGCCCTTAACAGGCCGGAGGGCTCTAGGCCCTGTGCCAATGGTGCCTAACGGGCAAGTTGGCCCCGGATCCAGCTCTTGGAAAGTTCATCCTCCCCTGGATGAAATTGGCTGGGGAAAAAAAGAAAAGCATCTTACCTGTGGACAATCTCAAACTGCATTTTAAAATGTCCTTCCATTATGACTGTGGGCAAAGCCCATCCCTGCCCTGGCAGCACGGGCTACCCTGTCACCAGCAGAAACAGCAGGTGTTTTCGGGTCACCTTGCAGTCGCGGCGATGTCCTGAAGGAGCGCTTTCCCTCCCCACTTCTTCAAAATTCTGGTGGCAATTGGCCCAGCTGCCACGTGGTGTGCTACTCAAAATGCTCGTGCTATTATATCATGATTTTTAAAACGTAAATACTGTGTTTTAGTATAAGTTTTCCTTCCATGATCCTGTGCGTGTAGTTCTATGCAGGGGTCCTTGGCTTCAGCAGATGGCAAAAAGGTCCACCCCCAAGAGAAAATGAACCCCCATGCTGTCTCGGGTGCATGGCTGGGGCTCCCCTTAGCTCCAGACTTCCAAAGACAGAAGACATGCCTAGTGGGATCTGTCCACCTGATGGAGAAGCCAGGATACAGTTAAAGACTCGCTGGTCAGGAAAGTCATGCCCCAGGTGTGCAGTCTAATAAGGTGTTAATTGGGAGCCAGGTGAGCTGGGCGCGGGGCCCAGACAGGCTGCACATGGTGTCTCCCTAAGCTGTGCTTGGTTGTTGTCAGAACAGCATCTTCCCTTTCCTGGTGGAGGCAGGCTGGGAGCCTCCCTCAGCAACACTTCTTTGCAGAAAGTTCTACTGTAGTGGTCCTGGGGAAACCCTAAAGTTGAATTTCCCATGTTTCAGCTGGGCATGGTGGCGCACGCCTGTAATCCCAGTACTTGGGAGGCTGAGACAGGAGGATCGCAGGTTTGGGGCCAGCCTCAGCAACTTAGTGAGACCCTTAGCAACTTAGTGAGACCCTGTTTCAAAATAAAAAGGGCTGGAGGTATAGCTCAGAGGTCGAACACCCCTGAGTTCAATCCCCAGGATTACACACACGAAAAAAGAATGAACGAAAAAGAAAGAAAGAAAAGTTTCCCATGTCTGGTGGCCTGGAGTCTGAACTTGGTCAGATTCTTCCAGAAGTTTCTTCCCCTGGAAACTTTGGCTTACTTTTTCCTACTTTTACTTGTTATTTTTCCTAACAAGAATTTCTTACTTTTAAAGCTACAGCTCATTTCAGTCCCACCCAGACCTTGTGCTCCATGGTAATGTGCATGTATGTGTGTGCGTGTCTGTGCGTGTGTGCGTGTGTTCGTGTGTGTGGGCAGAGTGAGGTGCCCAGGACAGGGGAGAAAACTATGTTCTTATATTGAGGTAAGGGTCACATGACTTCTGTACACATATCCTTGAATTTTTAATTAAAAAGTTGGGGGAGGCCAGGTGTGGTGGTGCACGCCTGTCATCTTAGTACTAGGGAGGCGGAGACAGGAGGATCACAGGTTCGAGGCCAGCCTCAGCAAGTAGTGGGAGACTCTCAGTAACCTAGCAAGATCCTGTTTCAGAGCAGAAAATAAAAAGATTTGGGGATGTAGTTCAGAGGTAGGACAACCCTGGGTTCAATCCCCAGTACCAAAAAAAAAAAAAGTTGGGGGAGTAGGAGTCACGTTTGCTGACCTATACCTGCCTGATCAAGATCAAGTTCAAGTTCAAGTTGGAGTCTCCCATTACTACAATTGTTAACTTGAGAGAAGGGGCTGGTTTTTGTCTGGGACCCTGTAGGTGGGTCCATTTGCATTAGAGTTGCTCTCAGCTGGGTCTGGGGGGTCTCTTCTCTCCACGTGACCTTCTGCCACCGGAAAGGTCACCGCTCATATGCAGTGGCTCCGCAAGGCAGCCACGCGTTGTCACCGTCTGTTTACATCCCAAAGAAAGATTTCACATTGCAAAACACTGGACACAGTCAGTGGAGCGAAGAACAATCCAGGCCTTGTTTTAAATCAAGTTGTCATAATCCAAAGGCAAGCTCCAGCTCTAATAACAAACACCCAATGTTATGACATTTTACCTTTTCCAACTATTTATGTAGGCACAAATATTGTGTTTAAAATTTAAACTATACAGTTAACATAAAACAGTGCACTTACTTAAATATAGTAAAAATAGAGCCAGTCACGCCAATCCTGTCTCCCTTCTAGGCCTCGTTCTTTAAATAGGTCGTTCATTCAACAAACGTCTGTTAAATGTTCAGTGTTAGACGCTGGGTTTGGCACAGGACACCCCAAAATGAACCAGAATCAAGCCCTGTGTTCTGGGCACCCCAGAGAAACAGTAAGAAAACGACAGGGGCTGCTCTTCTAATGCCCCGTGCTTTTCCATTAAAGACACAGCAGAAGTGGTTTTCACTCTGTTCCAGACCCCGTGTCCCCAGGCCACCCTGTAGGACCTCCGACATCACCACGGGAGAGCCGGGTCGCATCTGGAGTGTGGGTTTTCAGAGAATGTGGGCTGCGAAACACAGCAAAGAAAGTGGTGGAGAAAATGGTATTTCATAGTTACCCAAAGACAGAGAAAGTGCCCGAAGCTCAGGGCTCGGCCTCCTGACTCTCCATCCCACACTCGGACGGCAATTGGATTTTAACAAGGAGTGGGGTTTGTGGTTTGGGAAATATGGCATTTTTACTGTCTTGGGTCATATTTGAAATATTTGCAGCCGTTTAAAATAGCGTAATGTTATTTTTTTTCCCTTGTCTTCAAAACAAACTCGGCGAGCTTTTCTAAGTCATAACAACAAGCGTAAAATGGGGACATCGGAAAACCCACGGGCAGGGCCTTGGAAAATCCGTTCTCCCCGAGGACAAGCATTTGGATTTAGGTGCAGAGGACCATGAGCCTCTTGGGGGCCCATTTGACCTTGAGACCCCAGAAGAAGAGGGATGCACTCCGGGGGCAACAGAGCTGGGACCCCCCACTCCACTGCCCTTCAGCGCAAGGATAGAAGCGCGCAAAAGGGCTTCGGGACTGTTCGTCTAGCCAAGATGTCTTGTTTTTTACTCTGGAAATGCCTTTGAAAGAAAAAAATAACCCAGAAACTCATGTTTATTTAAGTGACCAATTCCCAAAACCCATTGCTTGGAATTCTGCCCGGTGAGCCACCCTGTCTGGGGCCTCTCTGTGCCAAAGGGTGTCAGGTGGGGCGCACCCTGAAATGAAGAGGGGAACTGGCCCCAGAGACAGGGTACCCAGCTTCGAGCTTACTGGACAAATTATTAGGGTGTGTGGCCAGAAAGAAATATATGTTAACATATACAAATGCTAATATACAGTAAAGATATAGTTATATAATAAAGATGTAAGACTATTGCTTGAAGCTGGGCATGGTGGGGCACGTCTGCAATCCCAGTACTTGGGAGGCTGAGACAGAAGGATCCCAGGTTCGAGGCCAACCTCAGCAACTTAATGAGAACTTTTTCCAAATAAGAAATAAATAGAGCTGGGGGTGTAGAATGCCCCTGGGTTCAATCCCCAGCACCACACATACACACCAAAATTTCTAGGCCATACCTCAGTTAATCCTCATAACAATACTATGAGATACGTGCTCGCATATATATACACCCCAATATACCCCAGGTATATTGATGGAGAAAACCAATGTACAGGGAGGTAAAGTGCTCCCTGAGGTCACACAGGGAGGAGGACATGTTACTGGTGTTCAGCCCTAGGCAGCTGGCTGCAGGGAAGGGGGCCGAGGGCTGCGGGGTGTCGCCACCACTACCCTTGGTCAAGTCCAAGGTCTGAAAAATCCATATCTTACCAAGTGCATGTAGGAATGTATCACTTTGAATTACTATGGTGTATAATTACAATGCACCAATGTACCAATAAAAGTATTAAAAAATCTGTGTGTCAGGAATCAGAAATTCTGAAAGCCTCATGCCAAAGGAAGGAAAATGTTTGACAGCTTTCTTTTTTATTTTAGTGTTTAAAAAAAGATAAATGGGACTCTCGGGTTATTTGGAAGACAGAGAAGGGAGGAGAAAAAACTAATTAAGAGTAAATTAAGACATGTTTCCCCCATCTTAACCACATCATACCTTCCCCCAAAGAGTAAGAAAATAAAGAAAAGGAAGGAAAAAACAACTCCTCCTCCTCTTCTTCTTCATCTTCTTCTTTTTTTTTTTTTTTTTTTTTTGCGGTACCGGGGATTGAACCCAGGGGCGTTCTACCTCCGCGCTACACCCCCCGGCCCTATTTTTTATACTTTATTTTGAAACTGGGTCTCACGAAGTTGCAGAGGGCCTCACTAAGTAGAGAGAGAGAGAGAGAGAGAGAGAAAGGGAGAGAGAGAGAGAGAGCTGAGGCTGGCCTCGAACCCGGATCCTCCGGTCTCCGCCTCCCGAAGTACTGGGACTATAAGCGTGCGCCACCACGCCTGGCCTTCTTCTTCTTTTTTCTCCTCCTCCTCCTCCTCCTCCTCCTCCTCCTCTTCCTCTTCCTCCTCCTTTCTTCTCTTATCCTGATTGAATCCAGGGGCATTCTACTTCTCAGCTACACCCCTAACCCTATTTTATTTTTTATGTTGAAACTAGGATCTCGCTAAGTTGTTGAGGCTGGCCTTGACTTCCTGTCTCAGCCTCCCAAGGACTGGGATCACTACTTTTTATTTTGAAACACGGTTTCACCAAGTGGCTGAGGGCCTCACTACGTTGCTGAGGCTGGCCTCAAATCTTGTGATCCTCCTGTCTCAGTCTCCCAAGTACTGGTTATTACAGATATGTGCCACCATGCCCACTCTGTCTCTTCTCTCTCTCTCTCTCTTTTTCTTTTTTTTTTTTTTTTTTGGTGTATGTGTGTGTAGGTACTGGGGATTGAACACAGGGGCATTCTACATCTAAGCTACACCCTTAGCCCTATTTTATTTTTTATTTCGAATCAGGGTCTCGCTCAGTTGCCGAGAGTCTCACTTAGTTGGCTCCCTCCAACTGGCGACCCCCCATCTCAGCTTCTAGAGGAGCTGGGATTCAGTCCTGTTCCTAGCCGGGCGTGGTGACGCACGCTTGTCATCCCAGTACTTGGGAGGCTGAGACAGGGGGATCGCGGGTTCGCGGCCAGCCTCAGCTACTTAGTGACGTCCTCTGCAACTTAGCGAGACCCTGTTTCCAAATAAAGAATAAAAAATAGGGCTCGGGGTGTAGCTCAGAGGTAGAATGCCCCTGGGTTCTACCCCCAGTACCGCAAAAACAAAAACAAAAACAAAACCAACAACAACAAAAACCAGACCCGTTCCTACTTTTTGAAATGATCTCTTCCAACTTTTAAATTCCTGGTTTTAGAATGTAAAAGGAAGAAGAGGAAGAGACAACAAGGGAAACCTGCTCTCCAAGCTGTGCAGGAAGCCGTAGAACGCAGCAGGCCGGCCCGGAGCCCCAGCTGGGTCCCGGCTGGAGCCGGAGCGCCCTGCCTGGGAGGAGCCGGCCTGGGATGCTTTCAGCATCCCGGATAAAAGACTAGAGAAGAAAGACGCCTCCCATGAATGGCGCTCCAAATGGGCGGGAAACCCGGGAAACGGTCCCTCTCCATGAAAGGCAGGAAAAGTGCCTTTTTTTGTTAATTCCCTCCCTGTGTCAGGCCGTGCCCGCCCCTCTGGGCCTCCTTGACCTCCTGGCCGCCTCTTCTCACTGGGCCTGGAGAGAGGCTTCTCTGTAATCCTTCTGCTTGGGTACCCACTTTCTTTCATCTCTGCCAAGGGCCTGGCAGTGGGCTGGGGTTTTAGCTGCCAGAAATTTTGGGTTTCACATCAAATATTCCCAAGATGAGCAGCTGAGAAATGTCAGTTACATTGAAATCCCCTTCCCTAACAAACAGGCAGAAAGTTTTCTTTCCTTAGTAAGGTTGGGTAATAATTCTCTTTTCTTGGTACTGGGGATTGAACCTAGAGTCAGTCTACCACTACACCCCCAGCACCTTTTATTTTATTTCATTTATTTATTTTTGGCACTGGGGATTGAACCCAGAGGCATTCTTCCTCTAAGTTACACCCCCGGCACTATTTTATTTTTAATTTTGAAACCGGCAATCCTCCTGTCTCAGCCTCCCAAGTACTGGGATTGCAGGTGTGCACCACAGCGCAGGGCTTAGCTCAGAGGTAGAATGCCCCTGGGTGCAATTCCCAGTACTTCAATAAATAAACAATTAAATAAATAAATAAAAGTCATTCACCCTGTACACAAATAAATGGACAAATAAATAGATAAATAAATAGAAGCCATTCACCCCGTTTCCTCCAATGGAATTTTTTTTATTATTATTTTTGTACTACTGGGGATTGAACCCAGGGGCATCCTACCTTGGGGCTACACCCAAGCCCGATTTTTTTATTCTTTATTTTGAAACTACATTGCAGAGGGCCTCACAAGTAGCTGAGGCTGGCCACAAACCTGTAATCCTCCTGTCTCAGCCTCCCAAGTACTGGGATGACAAGCGTGCGCCACCATACCTGGCTTGGAAATGTTTTATATGTCTATAGCAGCACAATATCGAAACCAGCACATCAGTGTTGGTACAATCCAGTAAAACTGGATTTCACCAGTTTTACATGCACTTTACATTTGTGTGTGTGTGTGTGTGTGTGTGTGTGTGTGTGTGTGTGTGTATGTGTGTGTCTAGTTCCTTACAATTATATTACATGTAGATTTTGTGTATCAGCAGGATTGTTCCATCACCACAAAGATCCCCTGAGGTTTCAGGCAAGACTCGCCCCTGCCGGGCGTGGTGGTGGACGCTTGTAATCCCATTATTTGGGAGGCTGAGACCGGAGGATCTGGGTTCGCGGCCAGCCTCAGCTACTTAGTGAGGCTCTCTGCAACTTAATGGTATAGCCCAGTGGTAGAATGCCCCTGGGTTCGATCCCCGGTACCACAAAAAAAAAAAAAAAA
>PVJS01045169.1:0-16349 GCA_004027185.1 Glis glis
GGTAGAGAGAGAGAGAGAGAGAGAGAGAGAGAGAGAGAGAGAGAGAGAGAGAGAGAGGAGAGAGGAGAGAGAGAGAGAGAGAGATCGCACGCACGCGCGCATGTGCGCTGAGGCTGGCCGCAAACCCAGATCCTCCCGTCTCCGCTTCCCAAAGTACTGGGATTACAAGCGTGCGCCACCACGCCCGGCTTATTTCTTATTTTTAAATAGGGTCTCATTAAATTGTGGAGGCTGGCCTCAAACCTGTGATCCTCCTGTCTCAGCCTCCCGAGTACTGAGACTGCAGGCGTGTGCCACCTCACCTGGCTGTGCCTGCTTTTTTTTTTTTTTTTTTGCTGCAAATACAGAGTAAAGTAGTTTTGAGAGATCTTCTGAAGTTCTCTCATTTGCTCTAGAGCCAAAGACTTACTCTCTGACCCTTTACAGGAAAAGTTTGCAGGTCTCTGATCTAATCTACACACTATTCAAATCTTGCCAATTGTCTTATTAATGTTCTTTATTTGGTCTAGAATCCAACCTGCTTACTGAACTTCTGCAGATCCAAATTTCCTCTTTTTTGAAATTAAGATGATAATAGTCCTTTCCCATTAGATTTTTGTGAAGATTAAACAAATTTGTTCAATAAATCCTCTGGGACAAAGCTTGGCATATAGAATAAGCACACTAAGTTTTGAATAAGATAAGCTCACTAAGTCTCGGTATTATCTCAACCTTAGTTTTACTTTTCATTTTTGAAATAACATTTCATTTAGAAAATAAGCAATACATACATTTACAACAAAATTTATTTATTACTTATTTATTTATGTACTGGGGATTGAACCCAGGGGCAGTATGCCTCTGAGTTACACCTCCAGTCCTATTTTATTTTTTATCTTGAAACGGGGTCTCAATAAGTTGCTGAGGCTGGTGAAGAACCTTTGATCCTTCTGTCTCAGCCTCCCAAGTACCAGGATCACAGGCATGTGCCCAGTTCACAACAAAATTTAAATACTACAAATGCAAAAGAGAAAGCTGTGAACTGCAAGTTTCCCTCCCACTCTCTCCAGGGCAACTGCTTTGGAAACTGTACACAGCTCCACAGTATGACTTGGTATTAAACCAGTGCCCCGTTGATGGACTTTTACATTGTTCCCAATATTTTGTTATTACAATTCCAAAAAACATTCTTGTGTTAGATAAACCAAGATTATTCATAAAGAGAGAAAACACAGTCACAGTCCTGCTGTGGTGGTAGATGTCCAGGGTCACCTGCTGCAAGCCTAGGTCAACCCGTCAAGGTGTCCTGGTGCCCTGAGACCTCACAGCTTAACCCTCCTTCCTCAGGGACCTGATGATTCTGGGGATTCTTAATACTCTTGGGCCTCTTCCGAGGACCACGTGAGGAGCAGCGGGAGCCCTTGGGCAAAGCTGGAGTTTAAACTCTGCTTGAGCCAAGGTTTGTCCGTCGTGAGCACTTTCTTGTCTTAGTGCATTGAGCTTTCCCTCAGTCACAGGGCTGCCAACAGCCTTTCTTGTGCTTTCCCTCGTGAATGGTAGTCTATCTTGATGAAGGAAGTGGTTCTCTCTGCGTCTCATGGAATATATGGCTGTTGCTTTTATACATTTGGGCGTCTTCCTCATTTCTGAGTAAATTCCCTCCTCATTGGATTTTCTGTA
The DNA here is from genome assembly GCA_004027185.1 of Glis glis. Classification (NCBI taxonomy): domain Eukaryota; kingdom Metazoa; phylum Chordata; class Mammalia; order Rodentia; family Gliridae; genus Glis; species Glis glis. Next base: position 1,660 of record PVJS01045169.1, read on the forward strand.
AAGTTGCACTACATTCTTGAATTAGTCCAAGTAGTATTGGGAGTTTCAGGTGAAGCTTTTTGGAAGTTCACTTCCAAAGTGTGAGTTTTTAGACTGTATGTAAATATGCTTGTTGAGCCCGGAGACTCTTCATTTGACCCACGAGCACTTAATTCATTTGTTTTTCTTCACATAATTCAAAAAATACGTCCTTGTTTTTCTCCTTTCCGCCTTTTTATGTGAACAGCATCGATGAGTTTCTTCAAATCAACTTCTAGTCTAGGTGATCTCTGTTTTCTGATTTACTCTTTTTATCTAACTTCAAGTTACCACGTCCATGTAATCTTTCCTAAAGAGAGGAGGCAAACTTTTCATCTTTAGTGCAGATCTGAGTAGTTCCACAGGTTTCTTCATCATTTATTTTTATTTTATTTTATTTTATTTTTTTGGTGGTACTGGGGATGAAACCCAGGGGCCTTCTACCTCTGGGATACACCGCTAGACAAATTTTATTTCTTTTTTTTTTCTTTTTTGCAGTACCAGGGATTGAACCCAGGGGCGTTCTACCTCCGCGCTACACCCCCAGCCCTATTTTTTATCCTTTATTTTGAAACCAGGTCTCACGAAGTTGCGGAGGGCCTCACTAAGTAGCTGAGGCTGGCTGCGAACCCGGATCCTCCGTTCTCCACCTCCCAAGTACTGGGATTACAAGCATGCGCCACCACGCCCGACTTTTTATTTCTTATTTGGAAACAGGGTCTCGCTAAATTGCTGAGAGCCTCACTAAGTTGCTGAGGTTGGCTTCGAACCTGTGATCCTCCTGTCTCAGCCTCACAAGTACTGGGATTACAAGTGTGCGCCACCACGCCCAGCTCTTTCTTCATCATTTAAGACTTGTTTCATTCATGTCTTCAGGTGGCCAAGCATTTTTCCTCCTGTACCTTCAGTTCCCACTCTCCTTCCACCCTGAAGCTTCTTGGGAAAGCAACTTGTCTTTCCCAAACATGAGTATTTCCACACAGACCATCCATGATTCCTCCTGAATGTGTCTCTCAGCCCTGAGGTGCTTTTAAGATGTTTTTGGCTCTAGTAGCTTAGGAGTGATGATATATATATATATATATATATATATATATATATATATATATATTTTGGTACTGGGGATTGAACCCAGAGGCATTCCACCTTCAAGCTACACCCCCAGCCCGATTTTATTTCTTATTTTGAAACAGGGCCTCACTAGGTTGATGAGAGTCTCACTACTTGCTGAGGCTGTCCTTGAACCTGTGATCCTCCTGTCTCAACCTCCCAAGTACTGGGATTACAAGCGTGTGCCACCATTCCCGGCTAGGAGTGATGGGATTTCAAAGCATCTTCAATTGACTGTCTGTCCTTGAAGTCAGACCATCATGGCCGCATGAAATGAAAGTTGGGGGGGGGCTTACTTTTCTGTTCTTTTTGGTGAGTGTCTACAGTATCCTCAAGAGAAGACATGAACCTGTTCAAATATTCCTGCCAAATTCTGGTGACAGAAGCCCAAGGGCTTCATCAGCTTGAGTAGTCAGTCTAATTGATTACGCTGATTTTATGATATTCTTCAGACTAAGCAGCATTTTTTTTTTTTGCCAGTGCTAGGGATGGAGCAGCAGTATATGTGTATTTAATATACACATATATTGTATATGTGTGTGTATATATATATATATAAATTCATATATATGTATGTATATATATATGATTTTTTTATTCAGTGCTCTTGCATACTAGACAAGTTACTCCACCACCGAACTACACCCCCAGCCATAAAATCCTTTGGCTAGCTTTTTTATTCCTCCTTAGATATGTTGGCTCTTTGCTAAAACAGCAATTGGAGCTACATATGCCAGAGACGCCCAGAGGCCCAAAGAGACTTTAGGCCTTGTATTAAGCACACCGCTCTGTTCCCTGCCTGGCCCTGCAGGAAGGACAGGAGATCGAGTAGTGCCATGTCATTACCCACTGTGTGCCCATGAGCATGTCGGGGCGTAATGGTGGGGCACACTGCAGGAGAGGACCCCTGTGTCCACACCCCTGGCTGAGGCTCATCCTTCTGAGTTCAAGCTTCCTTTTGAACAGGAAAACTAGATCCTGTCTACAGAGGTCACCGGATGGTCCTCCACTGCAAGCTCCCCGCCTCTTTTGTATTCGGTTAGCTGAGGTGAGCCGGAAGAGAGGGCTAAAGAGCCATCAACAGCAGATTGGCAATGCCTTAACATTTCATGAACTTTCTTTGAGGCCAGATGCCCCCTTGTATCCATTGATTCCTGAATGGGGGAGACTCTTCTCCGGTGGTGACTGAGGGGCACAGGCGCCCACAGTGTGACCTTACATCTTCAGCACATGGCTCACAAACTTGCCCTCCAATTGGTCTCGGGTCCATGGAGTCATCTTCAGAAGTGTGATCACTTCTACACAGGAAGCAGGTCTTTTTTTGTTTGTTTGTTTGGTACTGGGGACTGAACCCAGGGGCGCTCTACCTCCAAGCTATACCCCCAGCCCCATTTTAGTTTTTGTTTTGAAACAGGATCTCACTAGGTTGCTGAGAGTCTTGCTGAGTTGCTGAGTTTATCCTTGAACCTGTGATCCTCCTGTCTCAGCCTCCCAAGTACTGGGATTACAGGTGTGTGCCACCATGCCTGGCTGCCATCTGTTATTTCTTTAAATGACATCTCACTCTTCTAATATCTCCCCCAGAACTCTGCCATGTACCTCCTCTTATCCCTAGTACCTCCAGCAAAAGGAAAGAAGGTGGCATTTGTTAAAGGCTGCATTGGGGCCCCAGAAAGTGCCAGGCTAGGGCTGCAGGTGCCCTATGGATGTGGAGAATGGAGACTATGACCAGGTTGTGGGAGGTTGGAAGTGGTCAAATGCCTGAGGAAGGGAGAGTGATTCATTTACTTATGTATTTATTTTTATTTACTTTTTCTGATATTAGTGTTGAACTCAGGATCATTCTACCTCTGAGCTATACCCACAGCCCTTTTTATGTTGAAACAGAGTCTCAGTAAGTTGCCCAGACTGGCTTCAAACTTGTGATCCTCCTGTCTCAGCCTCCCAAGTCCTGGGATTACAGACACGTGCCACTGTGCCCCAGTTATAGTGGATTATTTATAATTCATTTTTTTAAAGCCATTTCAAAACTTATATTCTGTCTTCAAAGAAAATCTGGGCTCTTTGATTTGTAAGTGGCAGAACCAAAGTTGGAAGTAGCTTAATTCATCAGCAGATAACAAGGTTGCCCACAAAATAGCAAAGCGAACCTAGGAGCATGGGTGGGCTTGGGGAGCCACCCCCCTGGGAGCGCCTATCAGCCTCAGGTCCCAGGGTCAGGAAGAGGCTCCTGGGTGTTTGTGGGTAGGGTTCACCCACTCAGGTTTCTGCCTATGGTGGGAACATGGTGGCCATCCCTCTTCCCCATTAGGGTAAAGCAGCTCAATGTTTGCTCATTAGATATTTGTCTGATGAACAGGGAGGAAATGACATAGGTTGCCCATGAGATTCGCCATTGCTGGCCTCAGACGGCTTGTCTTCTCTTGAGCAGCTTGTAGATGAGATCACACCTGGTCCTTGCCATCCCCAGGAAGGCTCTCCTCACTACACCCTCCCCCGGACCTAACCAAGGTATCTGTTGATAACATAGATTCATGGCCCTACTCTACACTGCTGGGATCAGAAGCTCTAGGGAGAAAGACCTGGGCACTTTCATTGTGAACCAGCACCTTGGTGACTCATGCTGACTGACCGGTGCCCCGGCCTTATCATCGGAGGCCAAGTCTTTCTGATGACTTGCTGCTGCTCCTGCTGACAGCTCTGCTTGGAATATACTGTAAAGAGTCTTCACCTAAAAAATGTATCCCTGATCTTCCAAGCTCAGAGGTCACTTCCTCTGTGAAATATTCACTACTGTCCTTTGTTCTCATACATACTTGTCCACCACATACCCTATACCCCCCTCCGGCTTCCCCCTTAAAGCATCCCTAGCTCTCTATACATTTGCCATAAACCTCACACATTGACTTCTCTGCACACGGCCCTCAGCTTCCATCCTAAATTGTGAGCTCCTCAAAGAGACAAACATTGCTTTTAACACTCAGAACTGACCTGTGTTTGAATTCTAGTGTGCACGGATGAAATATTGCAAAAATGAAGGTTATTTAAAATTTACCCATCTCGTGATTAGCAAATTAAATACGACTTCATAGGACATTATTTTGTACTTTCTGCATGTATCAACTCCTATCATTTTTTAAAGTAACTATTTTTAAATTTGAAATTAACCAAGACTTAAAAAACATAAGAGAAGAGCCATATACATGTCAGGGTAACCTGATTGATTAATTACCATTTATTTTGGATTTAGTCTACAGTACCACCAATGACATTACATGAAGGGTTTATGTACATTTATATTTCTTTCTTATTTAATTTAGGTAGTAATTTCAGAGGGAACATGAAGATTTTTACCCGATGATCCCCCCCCCCCAAGTTAATATTTAAAAATCCAGGGCCAGGTGAGATGGCACACACTTGTAATCCCAGTACTTGGGAAGCTGAGACAAGAGAATCGTTGGTTTGAGCCAGCCTTAGCAACTTAGCAAGAACCTGTTTCAAAATAAAGAATAAAAAAAGGGCTGGGGATGTAGCTCAGAGGTAGAATGCCCCTGGGTTCAATCCCCAGTACCCCCAAAAAAATCCACCCACAAGAGATTGCAAAATTGTCCTGGATGACATTTAAAAAGTCTGTTACTTACTTAAACAAACAAATAACTTAAACCCCATACATTTATTTTATTCCCATGAGTCTGAGTCACTGTCATGAGATTTGGGCAGATGCAACGCGTGACATTACCTTGTCAGAACACGTGTATGATGCTGGGAGGTTCGTGTTGTGATTACATAAACTAGTCCAAAATGCTAAGTTGCCATATCCGATTCATCTTTCATGGTTCTGCTAAGAAGAAAGTGCTCATGAATTGAAAATTACAAGTGTCCACACCAATTTTTCTGAGCCTTTTAATTTCTCTTCTGAAATAACAAAAACCTCTCAGATCTTTATGTTTCTGTGCCTCAGTCAAGGTGTTCAAAGTGCTTCACAAGCACAAAGCCAACCCACATCTGTCCCCTAGCTCAGGTGTGGATAGAACCAACTTTTGCTGAATGGAAAACAACAACAGAAGTGGACCGAGGCTATCAAGTCTCGCAGGTGCTCCAGGACAGGACATTTAGAAATTAAGAACACAAGAACAAGACTCTTCCTTGGGCTGCCACTTTGACAGCAGGTACACAAAAGTGATTTGGAGACTATTCAAGATTAAAAAGAAGGAAATTAATTTCACAGTGAGGTTACAAGCTCCCATTTTCAAGCAAGTATAATGAGAACCTCTTGTCATCTGACAAAGCAATCGTCTTTCCGGAGCCTTTATTTCTCCCATGTTGGATTTTTACTGCTTCTGACCTTGGGTTCTCTTTCTACAGAGAGGGCACAAATCTTGGCGTGCTCTCATCAGGGGTGGGCAGAATCTAGGCGATAGGGGAGGCCCAGGTGCTCTGCAAATTCCCATCACATCTGCCCATCTTTCTTTCTTTCTTTCCTTCCTTCCTTCCTTCCTTCCTTCCTTCCTTCCTTCCTCTCTCTCTTTCTCTTTCCCCTCCCTCCCTTTCTCTCTCTTTCTTTCTCTCTCTCTTTCTTTCTTTCTCTTTCCCTCCCTCCCTTTCTTTTTCTTCCTTCCTTCCTTTCTTCCTTCCTTCCTTTCTTTCTTTCTCCTTCCTTCCTCCCTCCCTCCCTTCCTTCCTTCCTTCTCTCTGATATATTCAAAGTCTGATATATTCAATGTAATTTTACAGTGATGGTAGGTATTAGAGGTGGGATTGTAGGTATTAGGGATAATTTTGAAATAGTAAAAAAAATCACTCTTTAGAATGCTATTTTATCCATTTGACGGACAAAGAATACTTTCCTTTTACACAATTTTAAAACAAAACAAAAACCATGCTTCTATTGGTGATGGTAACTTGTGAGCTCTGTTTTACTGACAAAGAAGCTTCTTCATGGACTCTTAAAACACTGCCACAAATGCTGTTTTGTTATTGACAGGTATTTATTATATGTCTACGTCTATTTTGATGTTGTTGTTGTTGTTTGGGTTTTTGTTGTTGTTTCGTCGTGTGTATGTGCATGTGTGTGGCACTGGGGGTAGAACCTAGAGTCTTGCACATGCTAGGCAAGGTGGATCCCCAGCTCTTTATTTTATGTCTAAATCTTATTTTACTTAAACCCTGAGCTTAGTACCATGCAATAATTTGCACATCTATTAATGACCTATTATAGAACATCATGCCCACAATGTGCAAACTGGACACCGAGAATTTTTCATGCATATGAAATTTCTCTTCTAGGTATTTTAACTGAATGGGAGAAAAAGCAAATGCTAAGTAAGTGGTGTGAACAGGTTCACGTGCCCGCTGCATTTGGGGCTGCAGTTTCCACCACTTGCTTGAGGCTGGTGAGACAAAATGATCACAAGAGTTAAGTCAAACAAGCTTATTACTCACCGACAGGCAGCGAGGGACAGTAGAACCCTAAGATTCATGGAGAGCCAGTCCTCGGCTGCCAGGGCTAATGGAGTCTCATCTGCATTTCTCCCACACTGCACCACAGTGGAGGACCTGCAGAGCATACTCTGCCCTGGCTTTCATACCCAAGGGGGCATGACTCGCTGGGCTAAGGCACTGCAGGGCATCCTGCTCCAGAACAGAACCCCAGCTAGTCCTCCTTGTCTCAGAATGGTGCACTTCCAGCACATTCTACATTCACGGCAGTTTTTCTGAGAACTACAAGCAAGAAAGAGGGGGAAAGCTGGGTCACCAAGGCCACCTGGGGGCTTGTAGCAAGTTGCTCAGACATTGGGAGTGAATTTATAGAGAAGATCTACAACTATATGCTTCATGTTATAAATAAAAATAACAAACTCATAATAGTGTTGAAAAAGCATATACAGAATTTTTATATATAATTTTTATAATTTCATATATATATATGTAACATTGCTTGATTTAGATTAAAAATAAACTGGATAAAATGTTTCTTATGTTATTTTTATTTCTCTTTGGTCTGGATTAATATTTTAAGACAGTATCTACCACATGGTGAGCACTCTCTGTGACCGGGTGCTGTCTTAAGTGCTGTCTATGCATCATTTAATTTCACCCTCATGACCCAAAGACAGGCACTCGGTCTCTATGTCACAGAGGAAAAAAGTGATGTGTCTGCCACCCAGCGAGGCGGTGGCAGAATTTTGACTAAAACAGAGCCCGAAAGACATGGGGAACGACTGCTTCCAAAACACTGCAGGTGATAATCCATTAGATAATCAATTAGGAGAATCACCACCAGCATGAAAAAACCAAAGAGGATAAAATGAAATAAAATGGAATAGAATACTGTAGTATTGAAAATAGCCCCGGGCATCATAGATAATTATTTTATAACATTTTGTTTGAATATACATTCACATGTATGTATGTATGAACTGATTATTTATTTACATATGCAATATTTTTGGTGGTACTGAGAATTGAACCCAGAGGCATTCTACCTCCAAGCTACATCCCCAGACCTATTTTATTTCTTATTTGGAAACAGGGTCTCACTAGGTTGCTGAAAGCCTCACTAAATTGCTGAGGCTGTTCTCGAACCTGCGATCCTCCTGTCTCAGCCTCCCAAGTACTAGGATTACAAGCGTGAGCCACCACACCCAGCTTTGATTATTTATTTCAGTAATGGGGATTGAACCCAGGGGTGTTCTACCTCTGAGCTATACCCCCACCCCTATTTTATTTTTATTTTGAAGCGGAATCTCACTAGGTCAATGAGAGTCTCACTACTTGCTGAGGCTGAACTACCTCTGATCCTCCTGTCTCAGCCTCCCAAGTACTGTGATTACAAACACGCGCCACCATGCCCGGCTCCACTAGCTCTTTTTATATTTTATTTTGAGATAGGGTCTCACTAAATTGCTGAGGCTGGCCTCAAACTTGTGATCCTCCTGCTGCTGGCTCCCAAATCAATGGGATTACGGGGGGCAGGGGGTGTCATCGCATCCAATTTATATGAATTTATTCTTGATGTAAAGTGTATTTTTGGGTTATGTCTCTAAAAATATAAACAGTAAACTCTGTTGACATCAAAAGCAATAGCAATCTAATTCTAAAGGGATCAGCTTAATTTTCAAAAGCTATATCATAAAATGAAAAATACATGTTGGCCGACAGGTAATATTCTATTCTGTTTTTTGTTTGGTTGGTTGGTTTGGGTTGTCTTTTTGTTGTTGTTGTTTGGTACTTGGTATTGAACCTAGGGGTTTTCTACCCCTGAGCTAGACTCTAGCCCTTTTTAGTTTTTATTTTGAAACAGGGTCTCACTAAGTTGCCCAGGCTGGCCTTGAACTTGCAATCCTCCTGTATCAGTCTCTCAAGTACTGGAATTATAGGTGTGTGCCACCACACCCTTCCTATTCTGTCTTTTAAACCCATGCTAAAAAGAGAAAAAACATTATAAAATTAACCTTCTATCAGACTGACAGAACTCACAACACAATTGAATAGAGAAAACTCACAAGAAAAAAGAATAACATAAACACAAAATCTCATTTATTTATTTTTCCTGAAGTACATAGGAGCTCACTTAGCACAATAACAATAAGCAAATCATACAAATACCGAGGGGAAAACTGTCCCCGTGACTACATACATATATATATTCTTTAGAGCAGCAATCAGGAGTTTAACAACCATGTAAAGTGGTTTTCACTAAAGAATGCTTCCTGGCAGACTTTTGGGTAGGAAACAGACAGGTAAATCACTGGCACACAACAGATGAGTTAAAGATGGCTTCTGTTACCCAAGTCACTTGGACCCTGTGGACTGCGAAAGCCCTCTTGGGATTTACATTTAATTTCATCAATGGCTGTTTGACTTTTGCATTTCACTAAATTTGGCCCTATTCCACAAGCTCACCCCTCAACACTCTGTCCCTCACATCAAGGGCATTGGAGGGAAGGAGAGGAGAGGCTGGGTGTGAAAACATGCACAGTGACCAATGTCAGGGTTTTCTAGAAGGGTCCTTTCATCTGCACATTTCCCTCCAGGTCTTAGATACTTCTTCAGTCCCTTGCACAGGGTACGTCCTTAATGTCTTTAGAGACATTATAAAGTGTGAGTTCCAAAGTCATATCTAAGGTAGCAAGTGGATCTGAAATGGCAAACATCTCCTTTCGGTCTTAAAAAAACTAACAAGCAAAAACCCCACCAGACAACCAAACCAAAAAAATAGAAATAGAAAACCTTAAAAATGTATAACAATTTCTATAACTTAAAAATAATTCCAAGTCATTACCCATGACACACTTCTTAGTCTACCTTTTAACCACTCAGAACACTCTTTTTAAACATGTGAGTCAAAAAACAGGTAACAATGAAAAGATTTCCCGTAGGCTCCAGAAGCTTCCGGTTCTGGGTGTCTTCCACGCACAGCACAAGGTGGGATTGATACAATGTGCCTTCCAGCTTGCCTTTAAGCTTTCCATATGTCTGGTTCTGAGGTGAAAAGCTTTAAAAATAGGAAGTCTGGTAGGGAGAGAGGATTCCAAATGCATCGCTAGATCTCACCCATTATGCTTCCTCTCTAAGATCTCGGCAGCCTTGCCAACAGGGACGTTCAAGGGCGCACTTCAAAATCAGCTAGGCATGAAGGGGAGTGATGCCTACCATTTCCTTCCCTTTAACCTGCAGACTTCCCACCGAAGCAGGGGATTGAATGAGGTTTGATGTTCACAGCATTAACTGAGGAAGACCTCCTGCTGGCACAAAGGGAGCTTCTTACAGGATATTCTCTTGGAGTCTAAAACCTTTGACAATTCAATTAGAGACATAGCATAAAGGTGTAGTTTCTTCTTGGTCTCAGTTGATATAACGAGGACACCTCTCACATCCTGATCTTATTTCCCATGATTCCCTCTCTTTTGAAAATGAAATTCACCTCCACTTATTACCCTACTTTTTTGTGCTGGTTGCAAAAATATTTTATAAATGTAGGATAGAAGATACTTTTGAATATGTTTTTACCTTTTTAAAGTGTATTCCATTGAAAATACCATGGAAATGAGGCAATGGCGCAGGGTGCTGGGGGTTGGGGGGTGTTATGGTTTTAATTCTTTCTTTCCCGTCAGAGAGCAAACCATTCGAACATAAAGTGACAAATGGGATTGGCTTGCCATGGTGCCTCTCCACAATGCAGAAAGTCAACTTACATTAGGCAAAGGCAACATTTCAACATTTCGAAGTTCAGAACATCTGGCTCCATGGATGGCTAACGCCTGTAGTACTGAAAACAACATATGTAACATCCAGGAATACTACACTTGGGGAGATAAAACATGGAGTTGTAAGGGATGCAGAGAGATCAAAGTACATGTAAACATTTCAACACATTCTATTTTTACTAGAAAGGTTATTCAGGTCTTAACATACTATCAGGGCTAAACTGGATGCTTGACAGATGTTTGTATATGGCCATTATTCCTGCTTCTGATGCGACACTTATTTATGTTACTGCATGTGAATCCTAAGCTAAATGAAAACTGATGTGCAACATCAAAATGTACACCCTTAAGGAAGGTAATAGTGTAGGATCTTGGAGAGGCTGGAGCAGCTGTTGGCTATCAGAGGATCTTACATATCACATCTAAGGTAGGTCCTAAGCCTATTCATTTGGTTAGACACCATTTAACCAGGTTCCTTCGGCAGGGGTTGAAAGAGCAGAAAACATCTGCCAGCATTATAAAGAAATGGGAAGAAATTTGGGGGTGGAGCATCTCTGATGTAGCTCATGAATTAGAAATACTGAGACTGGAAATTGGATTACTGAATTATTCAGTAACCTATAATACCTTTTTTTTTAAAGACCAAAAAAGTATCCCATAGTTAGATATCGTGTATATACAACTAAATCTTAAAGTGTTTCTACCACTGGGGGGGGATCTGGTCAAATTACTGCTTAATTATCACGACTATGCAAAAGTAACATTTATATTATAGGAGAAGAATTGTGTTCTTAGTTCTGTAGGTACGGAATTAGCTAATATCAAGGAGTCATATCTAAGCCCTAGGAAAGAATGTTATATTAAGAAAATCTGTTCCCTTTTCTTGCTTGTTTATAATACTTGGAATAAATTAAGGAGATATAGGATTTAAATAAGACTTACATATATAATGTCTAAGGATTTATCATATGATAATTTGTTTTTAATTCTAGTTTATGGGAAAGACACTATTATGGGATGCACAAAGTACTCTCCACTTTGTTTAATGTTCTTAGATATCTAGTACAGATTAAATCGTGTAATATAAACCTTAAGTGGGACATTTATGTATTTTTCACTATTCTAAAGTATTAATATTCTGAAAATTATAAGGAATTAAACAGACAACAGGATAAAAGTAGAAAGTAGAGTACTTTTGATATACAGAGTTTTTAAAGATTTTTAATAATATTTCTTTGCTGGGATTTGTCCTTCATTTTAAAGTTCTAGCAGATTGAAATCTGAGTATGAAATGCGCAGCAACCATGGCACAGTGGTGGGTAGAATAGGCCATTGTAAAGGAACCTGTCCTATTAGTATCAGCAGCTCCTAACAGCTAGTACTTGCCCCAATTTATAAAAACTCCAGTCTACCCAACAATGGTGTATGAAATTTGTTTCTCTTCTAATAAAATGGAAGCAATTATAACATCACACAGTTATGAATTCAGAAGTACACAAAAATACAACTATTTATGCCATGTAGTTATATAATATTACTAAGAGACTTTAAATCTTTAATACTCAACTTCTGTCAAACACTTTGAAGCACAGAACTATATTTAAAAAGCATATGGCATTCAATTTCTGACATTCATCCCCAAAAGAAGGCAAAGCACAGCAACAGCGAGTCTCTGGAATGCAAATTCCATTAAGTGCAAATTTCCAAAACACAAGGTCGATCTAGAAACACATTTTAAAATTCAGTAAGTTCTCTTTTTAAATTAGTATGCTCAGTACAATTCTCCAACACAATCCAAAGTGATTTCCCGACACTTGTTCAGGGTCGAACTTTTGCTCCCTCATAAAAATAGTCACAGGTTCACTTTCAGTTCCCAAATTTGCACACTTATTAGCTCAAAATATCTAACCTTATGAGAATATGTTTTCTCTCCACCTTTCCATATATGAAAAGGATTTTGCTTCAATCTCATAATAAGCACATTCCCTTCTGCCTGAGCTTGAAGTGAGTCGGAACAGCTCAAGAGGGAGGCATAGCCATGAAATTACCAAACCTCCCACAGTGGAGGATTAGTGCACTTCCTTCAAACAATTTACCAAGTGAATACTGTAACTAGACACAGAAAGGGATAGTCATCCCAAGCACAAGGTACTATTTTTCACTTTCTAACTGTGCCTGGACACAAGGGAGATGCAGAGCCAGGTCATCGCAGGAGAACTTCACTGATGCCCGAGCGTCTTACACTGAGCTGGAAAACGGAACTACCTGCTTTCCACCCACATAAACCTCCTCAATATTTCGATCATCTCCTGAAAAAAAAAAAAATCAGAGAACCATTTATAAAGTGCTTTTGTGTCAAAAGTTGTTTTTTTTTTTTTTTTTGCAGTACTGGGGATGGAACTCAGGGGCATTCTATCTCCCCCAGCCCTATTTTTTATTCTTTATTTTGAAACAGGGTCTCACTAAGTTGCAGAGGCCTCACTAAGTAGCTGAGGCTGGCCGTGAACCCCGATCCTCTGGTATCAGCTTCCCAGGTACTGGGATTACAAGCATGCGCCACCATGCCCGGCCAAAAGTTATTTTAATTGCCATTGAGAGAGATTTAAAACAAAACAAAGAGAGGAAAATAGATAATCTCTCAGATTATTCATAATCTGTTCAGGATAACAAGATCGACAGAAGATCCTGTTATTTGAGGATTAGGGTCTGAATTCTGCACCTAAAGGAGAAATCACATAGATTCTCCATCCCTGTCCTTTCAGCTGAAGTGGTCGGTTTGCATTTCCGGTCCGAGTTGGAAAAGGAATCCTTATCATTCCACGGCAGAATCACACTCAGCCTGGTGAGATGCATAGTCTGCAGAAACGGAGTTCCAGAAGAAATAACACATGTCTCTCCTAGCTCAAGTTCACTCAACACGGGGCTCACTCAGTGGAAGGGGAGGCAGAGGAGACTCTGCTGCATATATATTGTTTCTCTCAGTGAATAAGATCGAATGAGAGTGCTTTGGAAGCACACGTGGGGAGAGTCCACTGCATACTTATCACACATACATGGGGAACCGAATGAATGTAAGAGGATGAGACGCGATGATCTCTTCCCCTGTGCCCTTCTATTCCTCAGCCTGGAATTTTTTTTTCCCCTTTAAAAACCAGCTTTATTTACAAGAATCTGAAGCATAATAACACTATAGGAAACAAACCTACAAAACATATTATTCAAGAAAGCCTGCCATAGGTCATTTCTACTAATAGTAAATCTACACAAGTAACATTCCTTACACAGTGCACAAATGGCAGTATCATTATCCTTGAAAAGAATGGCCAACACCTCGGACTACCCTGACAGCAGGACCTTCACTTGTCTCATCACTTTAGACTGGAAAACTAAAACGTGGGAGCAACGCTCCTCCAACTTTAAATTCTAGCATGATGTTTAGGGGAAGAAGGCAATAGGATCAGAAGGGGGAAAGCCACGAGAGTTAAATATCTCAAAAAGAAAAAAAGAGAATTGGCTTAGCACTATTTATAGTAATTACCATAAAGTCAGAATTGGGGATGTAATTGATTTAACACCTGGGAGCCTTTAAACAGACTATCCATGATTTACTATACTCTTATCAATTACCAAGCCCATTTTATTTCTTTGAAAATTGGAACCAGTATATAAACCATACGAAGATGATAAGCAATTGGGTTAATCTAGTAATCTCATACTTCATTTAAACTTTACCACAAAGTGGTTCATGAATCATTTAATACTACTACTTCTTTAAACCTCTATGATTTAAATAGAAACATACCCCTTTAAAAGACTGCATGTGAAAATATAAAAAAATAAACCCCTGACATGTAATACTAAATTTTTAGCACAAAAATAGGTTTATGAAAATATGGGTCTTCAAGTCAAATATAATGGGATTATGACACTGTATGGTATCTTGCATCTTAAGAAAATATTAAAACTGAATCAGATTTATTGCTACATCAATCCTAAAAACAGTCAACAATCAAAAGTACAAAATATACTACAACAACCATGCCAAATAAGATGCAGTATAGAAATATCATTAACATAACATAGGTACACATTTATTTTATAATATACTCACTGATATAGTAAAACCTTATTAAGTCAGGACAATTCGAATTGACAAAAATCTAAAATTTTAATATTTTAAGATATGCAGTTTAAGCACTCATGAGAATTCATTTTTTTCAACCATATAATTTAGAATATACAAATTTGTGTTGGCCAAGTATTTCCTATTGCAATTCTTTTGGGTACTTATTTTAATGACAAAATAAAAATGCTTTTAAACTAGTGTTCTTTTTTTTTTTTTTTTTTTTTTTT
>PVJS01045170.1:0-16351 GCA_004027185.1 Glis glis
AGAGAGAGAGAGAGCTGAGGCTGGCCGCGAACCCGGATCCTCCGGTCTCCGCCTCCCAAGTACTGGGATAACAGGCGTGTACCACCACGCCCGGCCTAGTTTTTATTCTTTATTTTGAAACAGGGTCTCACTAAGTTGTGGATGGCCTCACTAAGTAGCTGAGGCTGGCCACGAGCCTGGATCCTCCAGTCTCAGCCTCCCAAGTACTGGGATTACAAGCGTGCACCACCACGCCCGGCTCTAAACTTTTTGTTTTATGGTAAATTTCAAACGTACACAAATGTGGAGCAAATCATAGAATGAACCCCACGTATCTACCTCCAGGTTCAGGTCACCAGCCTAAAGCTAGTCCCTTCAGCTGTGGCATCCCCCTGACCTTCACTTATTCCTTCCTGATGTTTTTGAAACAGTCTCGTATCTGCTGTTTCCTCTGTCAGTATTTCTGCATGTATCTCTGAAAGTTAAAGGGTCTTTATTTATTTTGTGTGTGTGGAATTGAGGATCAACTCCAGGTGGTAGACTGGATCGACTTCGCAGATGGTAGGCAAGCTCTCTACCACTGAGCTACACCTGAGCGGTGGCACACCCCACAACCCCAGCGATTTGGGAGGCTAAGGCAGTAGCATCGCAAGTTCAAGGCCAGCCTGGGCAACATAGGGAAACTCTGTCTCAAAATAAAAAATTAAAAGGACTAGGGGTATAACTCAGTCTTAGAGTACCCCTGCGTTCAATTCCCAGTACCGCAAAAATAAATAAGTTAGTAAGTAAATAAATCATTAAACTTTAAGTTTTGGAATAATTGTAAATTCACATGCAGTTGTAAGAAATAATTCAGAGAGACACTCCCACAATGGTCTTCTTGCAAAACTATAGTGCCATGTCCCACCTGGGATGCTGAGATGGTCGCAGTGAAATACAGGACGTTTCCGCCTCTGCAGCATCCCTGGGTGGTTCCCATCTCTGCAGAGTGCCTGGGTTGTCCCTTCAGGGCCACACCTGCCTCCCTTCTCCTAACTCCTGACATCCACCAGTATGTTCTCAATTTCTGCAGTTCTGTCCTTTCAAGAATATTGGGACTCATATCATATGTAGCCTTTTAGTATCAACTCAGCATAATTCCCTCTAAATTTATCTAAGTTGTTGCATTTATCAAGAGTTTGTTCCTGGTTTTGTTTTGTTTTGGTGGTATTGGGGACCAAACACAGGGATGTTCCACCTCTGAGCTGCACCCACAGCCCTATTTTATTTTTTATATCGAAACGGACTCGCTGAGTTACCACACACTGGCCTCGAACATGCCATCCTCCTGTCTCAGCCTCCCGAGCACTGGGATTACAGGCGTGTTTGTTCCTTTTTGTGCCAAGTAGTATTCCGTGTATGATGTATCACATTAAAGTCCCCCTTGCAAGCACAGTCCACCTGACGCTCCTCCCTCCACAGCAATGCCAGGCCAGCATGGCTCCACGGGACTGAGACGCGACTGCCCTCGGCCCTCCCTGCCATGGTACAGCCCTTCCCAGAACAAGATGAGAAGACCCAGCCTGCTGTTAAAGGACATCCTCAAGTAAGTTCCACTCCCGGGGCCCTGGAAAGTTCCCCGCTTGTGTGTGTGTGTGTGTGTGTGTGTGTGTGTGTGTGTGTGTGTGTGTCTCTCTCTCTCTCTCTCTCTCTCTCTCTCTCTCTAGGGATTGAACCCTCTGAGCTACACCACAGCTTTGTGTGTGTGTGTGGTGCTGGGGATTGAACCCAGGGACATTCCACCTTTGAGCTGTACCCCCGGCCCTTTTTACTTTTTATTTTGAAACAGTCTTGCTAAGTTGCCGAGGCTGGCCTCAAACCTGCCATTTTCCTCTCAGCCCCTCAAGTACTGAGATCACAGGCATGTGCCGCCATGCCCGGCCTCCCTGAGTTACTTTAAATTCATCTAAATATAGATAATTAAAGTTCCCTAAAGACACTTGAATACCATTAAATACTGAATCCTAAAAAGGATGGCAGGGATTTCAGCCAGTCACTCTTACATCCCAGCAAGTGGTAGGAATGATAAAAGAGGAACTTGCCATTGAAAAATTCTAAAGCTGTCTAAAGATAGAAAGTCTTTAGATAGTAATCCAACCTTGAAATCTAGTTTCCTCCTCATTGTATTGATTTAGGAGGCATCAAAGGAAAAAGAGGAGACAAGGATATTTTTGTTTTTCCTGGTACTGGGGATTGAACCCAGGGGCATTCAACTCTGAGCCACACCCCCGGCTTTTTTTATTTTTTAATTTGGAAACAGGTTGTTGAGGGTCTTGCTGAGTTGCTAAGGCTGACCTCAAACCTGCTATCTGCCTTTGTCAGTCTCCCAAGTACTGGGATTATAGGTGTGCACCACAGTGTGCAACTGGACTGACAGTATTTTATTTATTTATTTTGTGTGTGGTGCTGGGGATTGAACCCAGAGGCATTCTACCCTCAAGTTGCACCCCCAGCCTGATTTTATTTCTTATTTGGGAATAGAGTCTCGCTAGGTTGATGAGAGTCTCACTACTTACTGAGGCTGTCCTCAAACCTGCGATCCTCTTGTCTCAGCCTCCCAAGTACTGAGATTACTGGTGTGCGCCACCACGCCCGGCTTGGACTGACAGTATTTTAAAGAAGCAAAATGCCAAAGCTGAGATTCTGTGGTTTAAATCTATTACTTGCTCATTTTAATCTGCATTGAGTTGAATTTTATTATGGTTTCCTTGCAAAAAAAGAAAAACAGCAAATCTAGAAATATTTGCTTATAACAAAGGCAAAATCATTACTGACCAGTCACCTCCTCAGGAAGGGGGACCTCCCTTTCACCCCGAGGTGACACGGAAGGCCATCCTGTGTGCTGCGTGCAGGAAGCTCCATGCACTCTAGGTTGTACTTAGTTCTCCATTTCTCCTGGTTTTCACGTGACTGTCCATTTTACATGACTGTTTTTTTTTTCCAGATGTATGTTGCTTGTGTTTGGAGTGTGGATCCTTTATATCCTCAAGTTAAACTACACTACTGAAGAATGTGACATGAAAAAAGTACATTATGTGGACCCTGACCGTGTGAAGGTTAGACTCTCCATTGGTGTGGTTTAAGTTAAAACGTTTCCAGAATACACTTATGTGGGTACTACTCTAATGTGTTACAAAGAAATGTTAATGAAAGTTTGAAACACTTAATCTCAGCACTCCAGAACCAGAGACATCCTTCCACCAAAATACCAGCTGACCATCTGTTCTGCAGTCCTAACTCCCATTTATCACGCCGAGGCGGGGGGTGGCGTGGCTCCCACCCCCACACTGGGGCCCCTGCCATGGGGGGTTCATTTGCCCCGATGCTGCCTGTCATGCTCTTCAAACAGATGATGAAGAAATTCTCTCTCTCTCTCTTTTTTTTTTTTTTTGTGTGTGTGTGTGTGTGTGTGTGATTAGTTACTGGGGATTGACCCCAGGGGCATTCTACCTCCAAGTTACAACCCAGCCCTTTAAAAAAAAAATTGTTTTTAAATTTTGAAACAGTGTTTTGCTAAGTTGCTGAGGCTAGCCTCAAACCTGAGATTCTCCTGTCTCAGCCTCCCAAGTACTGGGATTACAGGCACATGCCCAGCCAAGAAATTCTTTTGTGTGTGTATGTGTGTGTGTGTGTGTGTGTGTGTGTGTGTGTGTGTATGGGGGGGGCTACTGGAGATTGAAACCAGGGGCATTCTACCTCTGAGGTACACCCCCAGCCTGCAATCCTCCTGTTTTAGCCTCCCAAAGTACTGGAATTACAGTCATGCACCACCACGCCTGGCTGTGTTATCTCATTTAACCACCATCATGACTCATCTTAACCACAATCACGACTTTCCCAAGTCCTCTCTAGTTAACCTGGGTTAGCGCTCACTGCATGCCAAGGACTGTTCTAAAACTGCATCTGTGAGTACCGGGTGTAGGTGTGTGATCTTCCCCACCTCCCGCTGAGGTGGGCTGGAGGTGAAGGACCCACCACGGCGAGCTGGGCAGCATGTGGCGGGGCCAGCAGGGTGGTGTCCAGGTGGAGCGCCTGACCACTCTGCTCTGCTGGGCAGGGAGTGGCCTCAGAGAAGCAGAAGGGACCACGGCAGTGCAGCGGGGTCCGAGAGGAAGGAGCTTACGTTTTTTACCTAGAGTCAAAAATGATTTCCACCTAGTGACAGTGAAACCTTTCACAAGTTAGTATCTTGCTTTGAGTGCCAGTTTTTCTTGGCGTGAAGTTTACAGAACAGTATCTGTGAATATAATGTTGATAAAAGTTGGATAAGATAACAATAGACACCCACTCCTTTTCTCCTCTGGCCTTCTACTTGTTTCTACATTAATCTGTATAACCTTCGAAGCGCCTGGAACTCCTTGTGGCGCAGAGAGGTACAGAGCGGCAGGTGAAGAGGCTATTTATTTATTCATTCATTTATTTTACTTAGTATTATTTTTTTTGCGGTACTGGGGATTGAACCCAGGGGCCTTCTACCTCCGAGCTCCACCCCCAGCCCTATTTTATTCTTTATTTTGAAACAGGGTCTCACTAAGTTGCGGAGGGCCTCACTAAGTAGCTGAGGCTAGCCGCGAACCCGGATCCTCCAGTCTCAGCCTCTCAAGTACTGGGATTACAAGCGTGCGCCCCCACGCCCGGCTTAAGAGGCTATTTAATAAACACACAGCGTGGCCTCACAGAACCCTTCAGTCTCGTGGCTTGTGATGACAGGGTCTTCCTTCCACCGCGTTTCTGTCCAGGTGGCCGCAGCCTCATTCCGTGTCTGGCCTTGCCGACATCCCCAGATTTCTTTCAATTCCAGGGCCCTTCACAGCTGTTGGGTCAGGTTCTTGCTATCTCTCTGTTTTTGTTGTTGTTGTTTCCTGGGAAAGGTGTGGAATGGTGACCCTCCTCCTCTTGTTTCTTGGCCGCACTTCTCCATGTGTCTTACCTTCCTGTCCTTTCAATTAAGCGCGCTGACCCTCTGACCCACCGCCATGATTGCTCTGGAGGAGCGAGGCTCTCGGCCAGGCGGAGCGCAGTGTTTCACAAGGGCTGAGTGGAGAAGGCATGTTTTTCTAATACCCGAGGTCAAATCAACTTGGCAGGTTTGGAGCCTGGCCGTCCGCCATCCCCTCCCCTAAGCTGCCCGGGTAGACCAGCTGGTCGGCTTCTCCCTGCCTGTCCAAGGAGTGCACTGACCTTATGGCCATTACTCTTTACTCTCCCAAAGAACGCAGCGACTCCCAGGAGGGACCAGAGAAGGGACTGACGGCCGCCAGGAGGAAGCACTGAGGGCCGGAATAGCTTGTGGCTGAAAACAGGAGGGCCTGGTCCCGAGTGCCTGGCGGCAGTGTCAAGGCGACTTGGAAGGCCGGGCCTGCCAGGTGCCCTGGACGCGCTCCAGGGAGGGCCTGGCACTCTGCACCCGCAGCTCCGCTGCCCTCGCCACGCTCCCTCGCCCTGTCACTCCTTCTAAACTATATTATTGGAGAGCAGGGGCAGCGTTTATAAGAATAGAGTTTCTGGGATCCCGAGGAAAGGACTGGCGAGCTAGGGTTGCCCGTGTGAAGCCTCCGCCCTCGCCCTTCCCTGCCTTTGCCCCGCTTTGACCGCGATGTGTTTGATTCCTTCCTTCCTTCCTTCCTTCCTTCCTTCCTTCCTTCCTTCCTTCCTTCCTTCCTTCACTGGGGATTGACCCCAGGGGCATTCTACCTCTGAACTATACCCCCAGCTTTTTGACTTTGAAACAGGGCCTCACTAAGTTGCTGAGGCTGGCTTTGAACCTGTGGTCCTCCTGTCTCAGCCTCCCAAGTACTGGGATTACAAGCGTGCTTCACCACGCCCAGCCCAGCTTAAGATAAACTTTTTGAGGAACTGCCAAACTACATCACTTTACATGCCTGGGGCAGAGCCAGAGGTTCCAGTTTCTCCGCTTCCCCCACTCGTCATCGGGTGACAGCATCCTGGCCTGCGTGGAGCGGAGCTCGCTGGGCCTGAGAGCTGGTGATGTGGAGCATTTGTTTCATGGGCTCATCGACCATTTGTGTATCTTCTCTGGAAAAATGTTTACTCAAATCCTTTGCCCATTTTTTATTGGGTTGTCTTTTTATTATTGAGTTGTAGGAGTTCTTTATGTGTTGTGGGTATCAGTCCCCTGTATCAGATACATGATTTGCAAATATTTTTACCCATTCTGTAGGTTTTTGTTAGCTTGCTTTCCCCTCCTCTCCCTCCCTCCCTCTCTCCTTTCATTCCTTCCTTCTTCCTTTCTTTCTTGGATTGAACCCAGGAGCATTTTTCCCCTGAGCTACACCCCCAGCCCTTTTATTTTTATTTTTATGGTACTAGGGATTGAACCCAGGGGCATTCTACCTCTGAGCTACACCCCCAGCACTTTTTATTATTATTTTTTAAACAGGGTCTCACTAAGTTGCTGAGAGTCTAAGTTGCTAAAGCTGTCCTCGGACCTGTGGTCCTCCTGTCTCAGCCTCCCAAGTACTGGAATTACAGGCATGCACCACCACACTAGGCACCTTTTTATTTTTAATTTTGTTTCTTTTTTTTTTTTGCGGAACTGGGGATTGAACCCAGGGGCATTCTACCTCTAAGCTACACCCCCAGCCCTATTTTTTTTATTCTTTATTTTGAAACAGGGTCTCACTAAGTTACAGAGGGCCTCACTGAGTACCTGAGGCTGTCCGCGAACCCAGATCCTCCAGTGTCAGCCTCCCAAGTACTGGGATTAAAAGCATGCGCCACCACACCCGGCTTCTTTTTTTTCTTTTAAGTAGAAAAAATATTTATTAAGCTCTTTTTTTTTTTTCGCGGTACCGGGGATTGAACCCAGGGGCGTTCTACCTCCATGCTACACCCCCAGCCCTATTTTTATACTTTATTTTGAAACCAGGTCTCACGAAGTTGCGGAGGGCCTCACTAAGTAGAGAGAGAGAGAGGGAGAGAGAGAGAGAGAGAGAGAGAGAGGGAGGGAGCTGAGGCTGGCCGCGAACCCGGATCCTCCTGTCTCCACCTCCTAAAGTACTGGGATTACAAGAGTGCGCCGCCATGCCCGGCTACTAAGCTCTTTAATAAGTTATGTGTACACAGTTTTTTTTTAGGAAAGGTAGCCTTTTGCAATGTTTATTTTTAATTTTGAAACAGGTCTTGTTAAGTTGCTGAGGCTGGCCTCAAGCCTCTCTGGGCCTCCTATCTCAGCCTTCCGGGCACCGAGCACTGGGGTCACAGGCATGCACCGTCGGGCACTGAGCACTGGGGTCACGGGCATGCACCATCACATCACATCAACTTTTTTTTTTTTTTCCTGTGTGCGGTACTAGGGATAGAACTCAGGGGCCTTCTACCTCTGAGCTACACCCTCAGTCAGATTTTATTTTTTATTTTGAAACAGGGCCTCACTATGTTGCTGAAGCTGGCTGTGAACCTGCAGTCTTCCTGTCTCAACCTCCCAAGTACTAAGGATTACAAGTGTGTACCACCACACCTGGCTTATTTTTTTACTTTCTTGATGATATAATTTCCAGCATGAACATCTAATATTGAAGTCTCACTTAATCTATTTTCCCTTTTGTTACTTGTACTTTTGGTGTTATAGCCAAGAGACTGGGACCTAAACCTGTGTTTTCTTCTGAGCATTTCATAGCTTTAGCTCCTGCATCTCTCTTCTGCATCCCCTTCTGAGCTGTTTCTGTGTGTAGTAAGGCGGGTCCAGTGTCTCTCCTTTGTCACCCCCCCCACCAGGTGTCCCAGCACCTTGTTGGAGAGACTCCGGTACTTGCCCACCCTCTTACTACTTCTCTGCCAGAGCTGCCCGCCCTTGACCCTGTAGCCCATCTCTTAAATTGGATCTCAGCTCCAAGGTCACTTCTTCTAAAAAGCCTTCCCTGATCAGCCCCCGCTCAGTGTTCTAGAAGTCTGTTTAAACCTGAGCCCTAACATTTGTCATTCATACTATTTTAACGATTTGTCTTCTCCACTCGTCTTACAGGCAAGATCTTGGGAGACAGGGGTTGGGTACTAACACTTTTTGAGTGTGTGTGTGTGTGTGTGTGTGTGTGTGTGTGTGTGGTACTGGGGATTGAACCCAGGGGTATTCTACCTTTGAGCTACACCTTCAATCATTTTTGTTTATTATTTTGAAACAGGGTCTCGCTAAGTTGCTGAGGCTAGCCTCAAACCTATGATCCTCTTGTCTCATCCTCCCAAGTATTGGGATTATAGGCATGCACCACCAAGCCCAGCGGGTACTAACATTTTATTAGTTAGTTTGTACATCTGTAGATTAAACTCCAGAGGGGAAGGGAGATAGTCCTTGAGCCATCATTTGATCATTCATTATTTTGGTAACTCCAGCTTGTACAGAATCCAGTTAACAGCCAGTTCTCTAAGTATATTCAGTAATACATGTTAGGTTTAATATTCTTTTGGGGAATAGGACTGATACTTGAGTTCAACTCTAAGCATTCACCGGAGAAAATCTTTTCCTTCTCCCTGAATGGTGGCCTGGAATTCCTTTCAATCAGACTGAAGAGGCCAATTTTAAGTGTGTGTATGTGTGTGGGGTGGGGTCAGGGTAGGCAGTTCCAGTGCAGGGAATTGAACATAGAACCTGTGCATGCTAGGCAAGCGCGCTAGCATTGAGCCACACCCCCAGGCCTGATAGGGCCAGTTCAAAGACCTGAGCTCATGCTGGACCAATAACAGCCCTCACGTGTGCCAGTGTCCTGCCTTGATTGGCTTCAGTGAGGACTCCTGACCAATCACTAATGGGGAGTGGGAGTGGGGTGGGATCAGCCTCCCAGATCCTCCTGAGAAGAGGGAGTCACCTGACCACGCTGAGCCCACCCTGTCTACCACATCAACCCAGTTCTGAAAGATTCTGAAAGATTTACTTTTTCCAATTTAAAAATTAACACTAAGCCAGGCATGGTGGCAAACGCTTGTAATCCCAGTACTTGGGAGGCTGTGACAGGAGGATCACAGGTTTGTGGCCAGCCTCAGCTACTTAGTGAGGCTCTCCACAACTTAGTGAGTGAGACCCTGTTTCAAAAGAAAGAATAAAAAAAATAGGGCTGGGAGTGTAGCTTGGAGGTAGAATGCCCCTGGGTTCAATCCCCAGTACAGCAAAAAAAAAAAAAAAGAAAGTTTCCTATATTTTTGGTGGGGAAGGAAGGAAGAATAGGAGGGCAGTTATATAAGTCTAACACATGACAGCTTGTCACAGCCATGGTGGAACTGGGGCATCTTTTATTCTATTACTTGAGATGTTTTAAAAGTAGCTTTTTAAACATTTTCAACCTGTCAAAATGTCCCACTTTCAGCAAGGTGCTGATGGGACACCCAGCTTCCTCCTCATGTACGGAGCTGGGGCTTGATGGCTGCAGGTAAGAGGACCGGGAGGAGCGCCTGTCACTGAGCATGGGGGAGTGCCGGAGTGGGACACGGGCCAGACAGAGAGCCCTCAAAGGCCACGCTAAAGTCTCATTATTATTATTATTGGTGGTACTGGGGAGTGAACCCAGGGGCATTCTACCACCAAACTACACTCCTGGTCCTCCCCTTTTTTTAAATTTTGAAGTAGAGTTTGGCTAAGTTACTGTGCACTGGCCGTGAACCTCCTGTCTCAGCCTCTCAAGTACTGGGGTTATAGGCATGCGTACCACACCTGGCTACTCATTAATTTGACATCTGGTCATGAACCATTGGTGTGAGACTGAAACCGATTGGTCCTTGCCCCAATTTGCCAAATCACATAATGGGGACAAGCCTTTGTGAAGAAGGAAAAAGAAATGTTATTGATTGGCTAGCAAGTCGGAGAGTCAGTGAAATTACATTCAGGACCAACACCAACAAAAAAACCCTGATTCTCCTTGAACAAAGGAAAAAATGTCCCTTTTAGGAGCTAGCTCTTCAGGGTCACACAGTGTCCTTATCAGAAAGACACAATTCATGTGTAGTCCTTCAGTTGGTTCTTTGTCAGACTGGTGGACGCCAGTCTCATTCCCAGGTCAGCCAACTGATAAGAGTGTGTTATTTGTTAACAGGGGGAGGCGGAAAGGGGGAACACAAAAGGCGGGGGTGGGGGGACATCTGCTTGGAAAGAGGCCTTCTGTTAGCTGACAGGGTCAGAAGCTTCAACCTGGGCCTGTCACAGGACCAAAAGCCAGCTCTCATCCCCAAAATGGAGGCTGTGGCCAATGTGGTTCTAGTGTCCCGAATGGCTGAAAGATGGGTTCAGTGTGAGCTGCCTTGGAAGAAAACTATCACCCCAGGCCGCCGGTGGAGATTCCGTCCTTACCACCCTGTTAGCCCTGTTCGTCCTGTGAGATGTCTGGTGGCTCTGGGCCCAGACTACATGAATACCCTATGCGATGAAGAGTAGCTGTAAAAGTTGGGGGTTTGCATTTCCTTCCTCTTTCTTTCTTTCTTTCTTTCTTTCTTTCTTTCTTTATTTATTTATTTATTTATTTATTGTGGTACTGTGGATTGAGCCCAGGGGCATACTACCTCTGAGCTGCAACTCCTGGCCCGAATTTACATTTTGTTTTGGAACAGGGTCTCGCTAAGTTGCTGAGGCTGGCCTCGAACCAGTGCTCCTCTTGACTCAGCCTCCCAAATACTGGTGTGTGCCACCATGTCTGGTTGGGGTTTGCATTTTCTATTTTAAAATATCCCTTAGCTGGGCACAGTGGTGCACACCTATAATCTCAGTACTTGGGGGGACAGGAGGAGCACAGATTTGAGGCCAGCGTGCTGTAACTTAGTGAGATCCTGTCTCAAAATAAAAAATAAGAGCCAGGCGTGGTGGCGCACGCTTGTAATCCCAGTACTTGGGAGGCTGAGACCGGAGGATCTGGGTTCACGGCCAGCCTCAGCTACTTAGTGAGGCCCTCCGCAACTTAGTGAGACCCTGTTTCAAAATAAAGAATAAAAAATAGGGCTGGGGGTGTAGCTTGGAGGTAGAATGCCCCTGGGTTCAATCCCCGGTACTGCCAAAATAAAAATAAATAAATAAATAAATAAATAAATAAATAAATAAATATAAATAAAAATTAAAATAGGGTCATAGGGTCGGGGGTGTAACTCAGAGGTAGAATACCCCTGGGCTCAATCCCCAGTGACACACACACACACACACCCCTACCTTAATGTGGCAGTTGTTAACTAGATCAACAGGAGTCTCTGAAGGGACACTTGGACACATTCGAAGCGTGGTTCAGATGTGAAATTGCACTTAAAAGATGTTTGGGGAGAGATGGGCACATTTGTGTCAGTGTAGGCTTGGGCAGAGCGGTGGCAGCAATTTGAACTTGGACACTGTCCTCTCAGAGAGCTAAAGGCCACAGAATGCTGGGGACAGCATTCTGTGTGGTATCAGTTTCCTCAGCGTCTCTCTCGCAGTCTTCTCTCCAACTCCATAGTCCTCCGCTTCCCGTGTTTACCGTGAGCAGGGCGCGCCCGAACTATTCAGTGAGCTGGACCCCAGCATCCCCAAACCCAATCTTCTGTCTTTGGAGCTGCCTCCTCTTTTCTGCAGAAAACCTGGAGTATCTTAGAGGTGAGAAAACTGGAACCTCCACCTCGGGCCCAGGGCTTTGCCAAGGCGGCAAAATTAAATCATTGTAGAGCTGCCCCGCCTCTAGGTCCTGGGATGGTTTTTGTTGTTGATGTGGGGTGGTACTGGGGATTGAACCCAGGGGCATTCTACCTCTGAGCTACACCCCCAGCCCTTGTTATTTTTTTATTTTGAAACAGGGTGTTGCTAAGTTGCTGAAGTTGACCTCAAACCTGCAATCCTCCTGGCTCAGCCTCCCAAATACTGGAATTGCAGCCCTGCGCCACACGCCCAGCCTCATTGCGGTTTTTCTTAACAGCTGATGGCAGCAAATCTGTGTACCATCCGTGGGACTTACTCCTTCGAGGCACACGCTGGGATGGGGGTAGTCGGGTGGTAGAGTCCCACCGCCATTGCCACGCTCAGTTCTGGACATTTCTGTCCCTGGGTCAGGTCCCTGAGCCCTCTGCAGTACATCAGTCCTCGCTCAGTCCCAGCCCAGGCACCACTAAGGGGTTGTTACTGTCTTATTCTTTCTTTGGTTGTTTAAATTTTGTCTGTTTTTAAAGCCAGATAACAAGCCGGCATGGTGGTGCACGCTTGTAATCCCAGTACTTGGGAGACTGAGACAGGAGGATCGCAGGTTTGTGGCCAGCCTCAGCTACTTAGTGAGGCCCTCCACTATTTAGAGAGACCCTGTTTCAAAATAAAGAATAAAAAATAGGGGTGGGAGTGTAGCTCGGAGGTAGAATGCCCCTGGGTTCCATCCCCAGTACCACACACAAAAAAAGTGAGTTAACTGTCAGGAACTTTCTCCTCACCTGAACAGGCACTCGGCAAGATGATTTGTGTATTCAGCTACCCCGGGAGGAAGAGACCAGTATCTGAGGTCACAGATGTGGAAATGAAAGTTTTAAAAGATAACCGATACCCCAGGATCACATTGCTGCCACAGAGCTGGCTCCTCCCCCTATTTGGTTACCTCTAGACCTGAAGTTCTCCTTGGAGCTAAATGCCCTGCTCTATGTGTGTGTGTGTGTGTCTGAGAATTGAACACAGGGTACTCTACCTCTAAGCTATATCCCCAGCCCTATTTTATTTTTACTTTGAAACAGGGTCATGCTAAATTACTGAGGGTCTTACTAGTTAGGTCACTGAGGCAGGCCTTAAACCTGCAATCCTATCTCAGCCTCCTTTTTTTTTTTTTTTTTTTTTTTTGGTGCTGGGGATGGAACCCAGGGGCATTCTACCTCTGAGCTACACCCCCCACCCTATTTTATTTTATTTTATTTTGAAACAGGGTCTCACTAAGTTGTTGAGGCTGTCCTCAAACCTGTGATCCTCCCATCTCAGCCTCCCAACTACTGGGATTACAAGTGCACATCACTACACCTGGTTCCCCCCCCCTTTTTTTTGGTACTAGGGATTAAACCCAGGGACATTCTACTTCTGAGCTACACCCCCAGCCCTCTTTTATTTTTTATTTAGAAACAGAGTTTCTCTAAGTTGCTGAGGGTCTGGTTAAGTCTCTTCTGAGACTGGCTGGAATCTGCAATCCTATTGTCTCAGCTTCCCAAGCACTGGAATTACAGGTGTACGCCACCGCACCTGGCTCTGAATTATTTTTTTAAATAAATATAACAACATTGTCTCTTACTAATAATTATAATGCTCACCTATATTTCTGAAAAGGACAGTCCTTAAAATTATGGAGTGGGCATGAAAGCAGAGACTTTACTGAGGAAAATTACTTTGATTTTTTTTAATTACCCTTCGGTAAATTGTCACATTGTGGTTTTCCATGGCACACGGCCACGTCATTGACTGTTGGAACTGCCAGATGTGTCTTTATTCTTAATTGTGGGCAGCCTGCAAACTCAGCCTGGAGAGCTCTTGAGAGCTGAAAGCTTCATTTCCAGTGTTGGATTTGAGACAAGAGCCCCGTATCCTGGGAGCGGGTCTTCTGTGCCCAGGCCTCACCTGGAAGCCTCACAGTCCTCTTCCGAGGAGAAGGGTTGGTTTATCACAGCCCTGCTGCACGGTGCCCTCCCTAGACACGCCCTCTCAGCTTCGCCAGGCGAGAAGTGGAGAGGGAGGGAGAAGGGCCAAGGGGAATTGCAGCTAGAAGGAATAACCCTGGGGGCTTTTCCAGAGTTGCTGACACCAGGCCCAAAGAAGTGAAAGACAAAAACCACACAAATTAGCCAGGTACAGTGGTGCACGCCAGTAATCCCGGTACTTGGGAGGCTGAGACAGGAGGATCCGGGTTCGCGGCCAGCCTCAGTACTTAGTGAGGCCCTCCGCAACTTAGTGCGTCCCTGTTTCAAAATAAAGAATAAAATAGGGCTGGGGGTAGAGCTCGGAGGTAGAATGCCTTGGGTTCAATCCACACTTCTGCAAAAAATAAATAAATCAATTAATTAATTAATTAATTAAAAAATAGAAAGGAGCCAGGCATGGTGGTGCATGCCTATAATCCCAGTACTTGGAAGGCTGAGACAGGACGATCCAGGTTCGCGGCCATCCTCAGCTACTTAGTGAGGCCCTCCACAACTTAGTGAGACCCTGTTTCAAAATAAAAAATAAAAAATAGGGCTGCAGGTGTAGCTCAGAGGTAGAATGGCCCCTGAATTCAATACCCAGTTCCATAAATAAATAAAAATAGCCAGGCATGGTGGCACATGCCTACAGTCCCAGTACTTGGGAGGCTGAGACAAGAGGATTGCAGGTTCAAGGCCTCAGCAACTTAGCAAGACTGTTTCAAAATAAAATAAAAAGAGCTGAGGTGTAACTCAGAGGTAGAATGCCTCTGGATTCAATCCCCAGTACCAAATAAATAAATAAATAAATAAATAAATAAATAAATAAATAAATAAATAAATAATAAAAAGAGCTGGAGGTGTAGCTCAGCAATAGACTGCCCCTGGGTTCAATCCCCAGTACCACAAAATAAATAAAAAAGGATTGCGGTGGCCTCAGACGCGTCCAATGGCATGGAGAAGCCTCGCTTGCGCAGGATTTTATTTCCTGTGCCTGCGACAAGTCAGGCCCAGAAGCTTCCAGACACAACAACTGCTGCGCCTCATGCTGTCTGCTCACAGTCCAGACAATTAAATTTGAAGCCAGAAATGGAAATCTTGGTTAGAATGGGGATGGAATGAACTTTCACTCCTTTCCCAAGGGGACCTCTAACAGAGAGGCCCTGGCCGCCCCGAGGGCCAGGCCGCCGCCTGTGCTCAGCACCTCTCTCTCTCTCTCCAGTCCCAGTCCCGGGCCCTTCTCCAGCATTCTTCCTATCCGAGGAGATTCGTGAGAGCGGGTTTGGGATGCCTTTCTGGAGGGAACAGTTAGGCCTGGAGACCAGAGGTGGACGTCCGTAGTGCGGTGGCCCTTCTGCTCACATCGCTTCCCCCAGCGTGGCGTCAGGCCACTCGGTGCGGAGCTGGCAGGGTCAGGGCCAATCGGGCCGGTTCCTCAAGAAGACGCGAATCCACATACAAACCGTGGATCCAGCAGTCTGTGTGCTGTTTGCTGTGGGCAGAGGCGTCCTGTCTGGAGTGGGGACGTGATCAGCTCGGGCTGGACGCCAGCTCAGGTTGGGAGCCCACAAAGGGAAGACGCCGGTGCCCATCTGGCAACGCGCCACTGGAGGCATGAGGGTAAACTGAGTCAGGATACGAATACCGCCGGCAGCAGCATCCCTGAGGCTCCAGGATAGAGCCCTTCCCCTTTTCAGGAATGGGGCCAGATCCTCAGGAGGCAACAGTGTGCTTGTCACAGGCACTAATAGCTTTCGTGTGTGTGTGTGTGTGTGTGTGGTATTGGGGATTGAACCCAGGGGCATTCTACCTCCAAGCTACACCCCCAGCCCTATTTTATTTATTTATTTATTAATTTTTTTTTGCGGTACCAGGGATTGAACGCAGGGGCGTTCTACCTCCGCGCTACGCCCCCGGCCCTATTTTTTATACTTTATTTTGAAACCGGGTCTCACGAAGTTGTGGAGGGCCTCACTAAGTAGAGAGAGATAGAGAGAGTGCTGAGGCTGGCCGTGAACCCGGATCCTCCGGTCTCCCCCTCCCAAAGTACTGGGATTACAAGCATGTGCCACCACACCCAGCCCCCCAGTTCTATTTTTTATTCTTTATTTTATTTTTATTTATATATTTATTTTTGCAGTACTGGGGATTGAACTCAGGGGCACTCTACCTCCGAGCTACACCCCCAGCCCTATTTTGTATTCTTTATTTTGAAACAGGGTCTCACTAAGTTGTGGAGGGCCTCACTGAGTAGCTGAGGCTGGCCGTGAACCTGCGATCCTCCTGTCTCAGCCTCCCAGGTACTGGGATTACAAGCATGCGCCACCATGCCCAGCCTCACTAATAACTTTTGAAGATTGTGTGTGTGTGTGTGTGTGTGTGTGTTACTGTGGATTGAACCCAGAGGCATTCTACCTCTCAGCTATGACCCTAACCCTTTTTATTTTGAAACAAGGTCTTGCTAAGTTTCGGAGGCTAGCCTTAAGCCTGCAATCCTCCTGTCTCAG
This sequence comes from Glis glis, assembly GCA_004027185.1. Taxonomy (NCBI): domain Eukaryota; kingdom Metazoa; phylum Chordata; class Mammalia; order Rodentia; family Gliridae; genus Glis; species Glis glis. The sequence goes on from PVJS01045170.1 coordinate 16,116, forward strand.
CCTCCTAAGTACTGGGATTACAGACGTGCACCACTGCACCCATCTTGAAGCTATAATATATTTTTTAAAAGTGTTTCTGCTGCCGGGCGTGGTGGCGCACACTTGTAATCCCAGTACTTTGGGAGGCGGAGACCGGAGGATCCGAGTTCGCGGCCAACCTCATCGCGCATGCGAGGGCGCGCGTGATTTATCTCTCCTCTCTCCTCTCTCTCTCTCTCTCTCTCTCTCTCTCTCTC
>PVJS01045171.1:0-16349 GCA_004027185.1 Glis glis
GAGAGAGAGAGAGAGAGAGAGAGAGAGAGATCGTGCGCGAGCGCGCGCATGCGCGCTAAGGTTGGCCGCGAACCCGGATCCTCCGGTCTCCACCTCCCAAAGTACTGGGATTACAAGCGTGCTCCACCACGCCCAGCTTGATTTTTTAATTTTTGAAACAGGGTCTTACTAAGTTGCTGAAGGTCTCACTAAATTGCTGAAGCTGACCATGAACTTTCTATTCTCCTGTCTTAATCTCCCAAGTACTAGGACTACAGGCATGTTCCTCTGTGCCTGGTGCTATGTGTCAATTTAAAATAAATTTAAAAAGAGCTCTAGGAAGTTCCTCGGGGTGGTCTCGGGTACAGCCATTATACAGGTTCGTTTCATTATACAGGTTCGTTTCCAGAACCTGTATAATGAATCTGCGGTCTGTGCATGTATGCATGGGTAGCTGACTCCAGAGACTAATTCATCCTCTCTCTCTCTCTCTCTCTCTCTCTCTCTCTCTCTCTCTCTTCCTTTTTATGTCTCAAGATTTCACATTCTTCAGACTTTTAGGTCAGAACCATAACTGGAAGTGAATTCAGGGAAATTCAGTTCCTGGTTTTTCTTGAAGTGGAAGAGAAATTAGAGGAGTTGGGATGCTGGTATCAACTTTGTACTATAGATTCAGCATTAATAATTGAGCTATTAAATACAGTGAAAATGAAAGATGTGTCATCTGTAGTCTCACATACAGTATATATTTAATAATTTATGGTTAATATTATTATGAGGTAAAGTTCTATTGCATTGCATTTTCCCAAAGCATCTGAATCTATACTTATTTATTATATACTGGAAAGACTTTGAAAATCTACTCTAACATTCTAGACAGTTCTGTATGCCAATTTTTTGTAATCTTCTATTAAATAGATAATTTAGGACTACAGGAAAAATTGTCTCAGTTATGATTTGGTAGTGCTTTCATAAATATAAAATCAAGGCTTATTCTTCCAACATATTGTAACCACCATTCCTAAATCATAAAGGAAGTTAAAAAAAAGATCTTTCAAGTATGCTATACTTTAGTGGGAAACTGTATATTAATGGTTACACTTAAAATGTCTGAGAAAAGTTGAAGATAGTGCTTTAAATTCACTGCTGCCTAATTCTTTCAATATTCTTAACAGCCCATTTATTCCACCGTATCATGAGAGTTCCATTAAACCAATACATTAAATTATTTCAGTGCAATGTTTAAAGCACTTTTAAAATAAAGGCTGACTTGAACTTTTTTAGAGGGATTTCACCTGATATTGAAAAATCAGAATAGCACTGATAATAGAATACTTTGTATGGTACAAATACCTTCAGTAGTCCTCTATAATTAGCAACTTAATTGTAACCTGAACTTCAGAGGTTATTCAAAACCCTATATTCAAATTATGAATAATGCATTGAGCTCAAATTCCAGGGTGAAGTATTGGAACTTGTAGAGCAACAAACTATGTATTCGTTTACCTATTGAATAGTAATGGTAGCAAGAATTTATAAAATTACATAACTAGTAGAATTATGTATACTAGTTTAATGTCCAGAGATTCTTATGAGGTATGTACTATTATGATCATGTCTTTTATATTGATGAGAAAACAAAGAGAATGGTTTAGCTTACTCAAGTATATGAAGCAGTCAAATGATAGAACAAAGAAATGAACAACAGCAGTCTGATTCTAGAATTGCCCAGTCTAAACTGTATCTTTATGATGAAAGACATCAGAGACCCACGCTCTCATTATTCATGTGGCCATATTTATAAATAAGGCCATATTTACTGTTAGTCAATAATGTTACTATATCAAACCTATATGTAGTAAAGGTTCTAAAAAAATCTTCAGTATTCTAAGTATGTTAGTCCATTTTTCCATTACTTTAACAAAATACATGAGACTGGGTACTTTATAAGAAAAGAGGTTCAGTTAGCTCACCGTTTTAGAGGCTCAAAGTCCGAACAACATTGTGCCAGCTCAGGTGAGGACTCCCCTGGCTACATCACATCGGGACAGATGACAACATGGTGGGAGCACTAGTCACAGGAAGAGATGACATGGCAAGAGTGGGAGGGGCTGGACTTGTTCTTTTTTAACAACTCACTCTCATGAGAACTAAGTAGGGTCCCAGGAGAATTATGTTAATCCCTTCCCAGAGTGATTCTTCCAATGACCCTCTCACCTTGCTCTGTAAGCCACCTTTTAGAGGTCTCACTAGCTCCCCCAAGCTTCCAATACGTGAACCACTGAGAGACGCAGTCAGACCATATCCAAACTACAGGACAAGGTGACTTTAGTATCCTTGGGTAAAATTAAATAGAAATTTATTTAACAATGTGGCAACAAGTAGTAAAATGAGGAAAAGATCACGATGTAGAAAGTGAGAAAGAGAAAGTGATGAGAGACCGTTATGTCACTTGCAGATAGATGTTCTGACAGGTTATTTACAACTATTATCAAAAGGAGAATTGACGAAAACTTCAAATTGTTGATTTTTAAACAAGCTGTGGCACTATCCACCCAAGATGCAGCCCACAATGAAACCACTGAGGAGTTTCTGTGCAAACTATTGGACCCCTGTGATTTCCAAAAAGCTCTGAGCTATCTCAACTTATCAGTTGGAAAATACTCAATGTAGTTTCTTGGAAAACCAAAGAACATTTGTTATAAGATGTTAATAATATTTTGAGGATTTTTCTATTTCTTTATGTGAGTATAAATTGATGGTTGTTCTTGTTGGTAGTTCAAACTTCTATAGCTAACAAATTTCAAATGATCAGCAGCTAATTTGCTAAGTGTAGTGAACTGACTTCATCATCAGATACTCGACTTCAACACAGCACTATTTATTACTAAATGATAAAAGATAATGTGGGATAATTAGATTATCAAGCCTTACATAACTTCTGGAACCCAAAGTCTGAAATTCTCAAGAGTTCACTATTTCAATACTAATGTATAAGAAAAATTAAAGATATGCTTATAGTGTGATTCATTTTTAAAGTTTATTAATGGAATTGGAATGATATAATTATATTTAGACTACTGATTCATTCTCAATGCTTTGTTTATTTGTGGATATTAAATCTTAATATTTTAGAACTTAGAAAAACTTTCAGGAACCACCTAATTTAGTTTTTCTAAATGTTGCCTACAGACACTGTGAAACTATTGTCTCAGGTACTTTTTGAATTTGTAGATATTGGAGCTCCATCTAAGACCTAGAGAATCAGAAATTCTAATAAAACATAAAAGGTCTCAGAATATTTTTTAAGCAAGTGTCCCTAATTGTTCACAATATAGTATACTTTGAAAACCACAGATGTGGTAAAACTTCTCATTTTACATAAAAATATATTGAAGTTTATATTTTTAAAAATATTTACTTATGACCACACAGATAGGGAGAAGCAAAGGAATTTTTCCTTTCCCTAAATGTCCAATTAGTTTCCTTTTCATATACTCCATGTCCTTCTAGTAGTATAACATAAACTGAAGACTGACCTGACAAATATTTATTATGTATAAGCTGTAGATAAGTAGCACTGATACATCAAAAATGCTATGAGCCAATTTACTAAGATAATTATGAATCAATCTTCATACCAGATTATTTTAAGGAGTATGTTATTTCTTTGTTGTCAATGGATAGTCCTTTAATAACTGAATGGAGAATTTTGTGTGTGTGTGTGTGTGGTGCTGGGAATTGAACCCAGGGTATTCTATCTCTGAACTATACCTCCATTTTTTTTTAAATTTTGAAACAGGATCTCACTAAGTTTCTGAGGGTCTCACTAAGTTGTTGAGGTTGGCTTCAAACCTGAGATCCTACTGCCTTAGCCTCCTAAATACTGGGATTACAGGCCTGTACCACTTCTATTAGAATTTGGAATAGCCCTGCTGATATTTCAGAAATTGAGGAGAAAGGAGTAACAGAGAATTACTTTAATTACAACCACATAAAATAAGAACACTAAAGAAAAAATTATAGTAGATATTCAACAAATATGAATAGTTTGTAGTGGTGTGACTTTATTCTTCATAATTTCTGATATTTTCAAACTATCTACAATGTTATTTATAAGGTGATATACAACTCCTTCCTGTCTATTCAAGAGTATGAATGAAAAAAAAGCTTTGCCTTTCTTTAGAATGGCCCAATGAATTTTAAGTGAGCATGTTGAATTTCTCCTCCACTTTCCTTTTGTCATCCTTTTCTGTTTTATCTATTCAACTTTATGAAGATATAGTTTATAGTTTATGCACTCATTTAAGGTGTTATAGTATCCCCTAACAAGCTAATTTATTTGGAACTGATATAATTGAGTCATGAGGGTTGTAATCCCAGAAGGGGATAAATCCATTGTAATGGATTTACCTGGATGGTACTTGGTAGGCCAGTAGGGTGTGGCTGGATGAGGTGGATCCCTGGGAATGCAGCCTTGGAGATTATAAATGGTTCTTCCTCCCCCTACTCACCTTCTCTTGCTTCCAGCCTCCAGGATGTGAGCACACCCATTTTGCTCTCCTTTCTTCGCTTCCTGTCGCCATGCCCTGAGATCTGTGGTCTCAGGCTTCACATGGACTGAACCTGAAGATATAAGAAAATAAATTTTTCCTCTAAGCTATATGGTCAATCTTTTAGATTATAGTTGCAAAAGTGCTGATGAATACAAATAATGGTACCAGAAGTGGAGTTGCCGTTATTTCGAAGTCTGACCATGTGGATTGTGACTCTTTGGAACTGGTTTGTGAGAGGAAAGTGGAAGGGCCAGAATGTGGCTGGAAAGGTAGATGCTAGAGACTGTGCTCAGGAGATTTGGGAGCGCAAAGAGATCTCCATAGGGAAATGGAGTAGAGGCCGCATGTGTTACACTCTGGCAAAGAACTTATCCGCATTTTGCCCCGTCCTGAAACTTTGTGTGAGGCCAAATTTAAAGATGATGGGCTGATTAAATTGGTAGAGGAAATCTCAAAATAGCAAAATATCCAACCTGCATTATGGATATTGGTGTCTGCATTCAGTGAACTGCACACCAAATTTCTAGAGCAGAAAGAAAAGCAGAGAGACTTTAAAGATCTGCAGTTGGGCTGGAAAGGCGTGTGTAAAGCTGTGGCCAAGAGAGATGATGTCATGGAAGGAAGGAAGATGGCTGAAAGAGAGAGGAAGCAGTGACCACGATGGAGGTGGGGTCCGTGATGGCCATGATGGAGGCAGCAGATGGAGTTGGGACCAGGGGCGGCCCAGATGAAGTTGGGGCCGGGGGGGCCAGATGGACTTGAGGCCAGTGACTACCTGGATAGAGCAGGCCCAGTGACTGTGATTAAAAAGGCCTTAGCAGCAATGATTAAGGAGAGCGTGACTATCTTTTCTGTTGGTGCCCCATCTCCGAGCTGCCTTTGGTAGAGAAGTAGGTCATGGAGGCTTCCCCCCAGATTTCAAAGGAAGGCCTGAAAAGCCAGAGAACGTGTGGCAGGGCCGGAGTCCCTGCCAGCTGGCCCAAATGGGGTACTTTGTGAAGCTGTGAGGTTGAAGCCAAGTTGCAAGAACCCCCCACCCCAAGATTTAGAAAAGTGGACTGACCACGAGGAAAGACTGCTAGCTGCAAGCCATGGAGCCAAGCTGGAAGAGGCAGTAAACCACCCATTGCAACCAGCCAGGCCACAGGAGTGAGGCTGTTAAGGCCCCTCGGAGATTATAAACATTTCCTGCTCCCCCTACTCGCCCTCTCTGGCATTGGATTAGTAACTAAACAACTATAAGATAAAAACATATAAGGAAACTGCCTTTAGATATTGAAAAATAGGTGAACTAGGTCTCAGTCCTTGTGAGCCCCTTGGCTGGGTTCTCTTTCCAAACCAAATACTGAGTTTACCTGGTAGATACCAGAGGTCAGGGATGAGGAAGGGCTGCCCTGTGAGAGAAGCACAGAGAGGAGACAGTTCAGCAGAGGGTGGGTGCCACAACTTAAGGCGGGTGGATTCCTGGTGTTCCTCCAGGAATCCTTTGCTAAAAGTTGAATTGTGAATTTTTTTTCTGCAGATTGATTCCAGGGGCATTTTACCTCTGAGCTACACCCCCAGCACTATTTAGATTTTTGTTTTCTTTTGTTTTGAAACAGGCAGGGTCTCACTAAGTACCTGAGGGTCTCACTAAATTGCTGAGGCTGGCCTTGTACCTGCAATCCTCCTGTTTCAGCCTCCCAAGTACTGGGATCACAGGTGTGTGCCACCAGGCCCAGCTGAGCCATGCATTCTTAAGGTGAGACCATGTGAAACGTCATCAAGAGCAGGCATTATAAGATTAATTAGGAATACTCAAAATCGATCAGTTCTAGGAGATATTAAATCTCCAGTCTATTTATACCCAGAATAATCAGGGGGAATAAGAAAGGAGAGCCTTAAGAATAAGGAATTTTAGGGTACATACGCAAACTTATCAAAGTCAACTACTATGCCGAGGACGAGAGGGAGGGAAGGGGGAGGGAATGGGGGTGGGAATTGGGGGAGAGTTAATTGACCAATGTGTGCATGTATACTTCTACCACCCTGAAACCCATCAAGATGTATGATTACAATGAACCAATAAAAATAAATAAATTAAATAAATAAATGAAGAAAGAAATAAAAAGAGAGAAAGAAAAGAAAGAAAGAAAGAAGGAAAGAAAGAAGGAAGGAAGGAAGGAAGGAAGGAAGGAAGGAAGGAAGGAAGAAAGGAAGGAAGGAAGAATAAGGAGCATCTCTCTTCCCTCTACTCCATGGCCACAAGCCCCATCCTGAACTGACATGGCTCTCGTGAATATCGAACAAGTTTGTATGTGTAAAACATTCATAAGAGTATCCCATATAACTGCTTCCCACTATTTTACTATTAATTTGTGTATAAGAATAACCCAAGGCAAAGACTAACACCATCCCCACTTCTGTCATAAGTCATAAGTCATGACAAGATTTTACTACAAAGGTTCTCTTGGGCTTTTCAATTTTATTTTGTCTCTTTAGGACATGATGGGACACTGAGTCGGTCAGCAGAGGTGAAAACCAAATGCAAAGCATCTAGATTGTAGGCACTGAAATCAACAGAAGAACAATGGCGCAAGCAAGTGTCAGGGACTTCTTGAACTTTCTGTGAGAATCTGCAGGCACAGGTAAAACAGGGCTTAAGGCTCAGGATTCCACAATATCAGAAAGGGATAAAAACCCCAGGTACCTAAAAGCCAAAATTGGAGTTCCATGACTCTGAGGCAAAGCCCTGTGCTGTAATCCCATAGAGCCCTAACTTTTCACAGTGAGCCTAATTGCCCCCAAAGCCAAATCTCCCTTTGTATGTAATCTTGAAGATTTAGGGAGGTGAATATCTTCTTTCATGCCACAAGGGGAGCATTTATTTAACCACACAAAGACATTAATTCTTCCCTTTTTTACCTAAAAGAGCAAAAGCAGTTTACAAAAGCAGCCAATTTACCAGCCCCTCAGCTCAGAGCAAATCTGGTTTTTTTGGAGAGTGCCCTGAAGCTTACTTTTAATTATGGGCCTTGAGAAAATATAACTGACAAAACTAGAATTTAGCAATCTCCTCCTTGTGTTTGCTGGGTGTTATAATTCCCTTCGGCTTCTTTATTGGCTCCAGGTACAATAGGATATCTTGTGGAAATTTTTCCTCTTTGTTGTAGCACAGTACAGCTAGCTTTCCTGCTCTGTCATGCATCAGGACTCGTTTCCATAGCAGCTTCTTTGCAGAATGAAAAGAGCTTATATGATATTCTTTCTGTAGGTGCCATCAGAAGAATAAAGCATTAATTTGCACAAGGACAAGGATTGTGTGGATGCAGTTGCTATAAAGAGAGGGACTATGTCCTTGTTATATAACAAGGTATTTAGCCATCTTGCCTATATATTCTCCATATCCTTGTGACCACTTCTGCCCTAAATTCCACATCACAGCTGCAAAAGAAAATCCTGTAACATCTGTGCTAATTTATCTATTATAGTACTTTGGTATCTGAGATCCAAAAGTATGACCATAGAGGATAAGCTGCAGTATAGTTACCTTATCAGTCAGCTGAAAGGAATTTGGAAGATTCTATAACTTTCTATGACTTTAAGGCCTCAAATTATATTCGCTTGGAAATACAGCTCATCAAGAAGTAATGCTAATGGCAAAACAAACAAAAATAAGGCTACTTCATAGTTTCCACAATTTTCCTATAATTTACTTCTCAATTCATGGAACTCTTGATCTCTACCAAATTGCTTACTGAAAGTTGAGTATTTTCATCTATCAGTTTTGTTACAACCACTGATTGTTATCCTCCTTATGTTTTATTCATTCAAGTAATAGGAGAAAATAAATGTGTCAATTGAAACCTAGTATGTCATTTTATCAAATATAAATGTGTGAGATTTCTAATGCTTTGTTTTATTTTTTATAGATAGGCATTTTCATTTTTGGAGAATTATTAATATAATTTTAGCATTGAAGTGTTGCTCAATAGGAATTCTTATCAGTTAAAGATAATTTTCAGAGAAGTAAGGTAGTCTAGAAGGAACTATTGATCATTCAAAAGACTTGCCTTGAAATTTTATTCCCATATCCAACACATTTTGCTTATTTGTGATGTATACATAACTTGACCAGTGATGGACTTAATTGAACAGCTACTATATAATCAAGTCAACATAATTTAGAGACATTTCAACACAAAGTGATGTCATTTCATACAAACAACCCATGATACTCATAGGTTATTTGACATGTTTTAAATCTCAGGTTATTTACTTTCAAATATAAGAAATACTATATCTTTAAAGCTAGATGTTATTTATAGCTAGACCTTTGTTCTTGCACACTTTCAAGTGTTACGGCGTGTTGAAGCTTGGTGGATATTCAGATGAGTCTTTCTGGTTTTGTTTCAGAGCTTTGAAGAAATGGTAGCTTCTTTTCTTTACCAACTTCATCCAGAACTTCCTTTCTCTTTGGCTATTTTTTTTTTTTTTTGCGGTACTGGGGATGGAACCCAGGGGCGTTCTACCTCCGAGCTACACCCCCAGCCCTATTTTTTATACTTTATGTTGAAACTGGGTCTCACGAAGTTGCGAAGGGCCTCACTAAGTAGCTGAGGCTGGCCGTGAACCCGGATCCTCCGGTCTCCGCCTCCCAAGTACTGGGATTACCAGTGTGCGCCGCCACGCCCGGCTTGGCTAGTTTTTGTCATTGAGCGCTCGCTCGTTTGCTCCACACTCTCATCTCTTGCTCTTTCACTGCATCTTCACCTTCTCCAGAAATAGAGACATTCCAGGAATTCTCACTGCCTTTTTAAATTTTCCTGTTCTTACTTCTTTTCTAATATCACATTTTTGAAGATTCCCCCTCATACCCATATGTCTAACTCCATAAACAAAATTCATCCAAGCAGATTTCTTTAACTGAGAGGATTAAAAATTTGTTCCACGTACTGATTTCTTAACCTTCATTGAAATGAATAGAATTCCTATTCTCTAAGGCCTGAAATTTAAAATTCATGTGTGTGTGTGTGTGTGTGTGTGTGTGTGTGTGTGTGTGTGTGGTACTGGGGATTGAACACAGGGGTGTTCTACCTTTGAGCCCTTTTTATCTTCTATTTTGAAACAGAATCTCACTAAGTTGCTGAAGGCCTCGCTAAGTTGCTGAGGCTGACCAAGAACCTGTGATCTTCCTGTCTCAGCCTCCCAAGTACTGGAATTATAGGTGTGCACCATTGGGCCCGGCTTTAAGTTCATCTTTAATTATACTCCTTTCCTTATATTGTTCACTTGCCAATTGAATCAGTTATAAAGGTATATTGATTTTCTCTTAAGATCCTTTTTTTATCACACATTTATACTGCTCCATTCAAATTCAGGTCTTTAAATTCCTCTTTTCTTTAAATATCATCCTTGTACAATCCATCTTGCACATATATCTAGCATTGTCTTCCTGAAACAGTCTAGCATCATTGCTTCTCTCTTTATACACTTTCCTATAATATAATGCCCAAGCACCATAGGGGTCATTCATGATCTTTTAGTTACCAAAATTGTTTTTCACTCTTGCCTTTGAATCACATGACCTTTGAACCAAATTCTACTTCTGCTGGGATAATTTCTAACACTTCACATCCATATATTTATAATTCTTGCCTCATTTATATCCATTGAAAATTTCATATCATTTAAAGACAAATAAGGTGTCACCATCTTCATGAATCTATTCTGGATATATTAATCCAAAGCAATACCACTCAGTCCTGAGCCTAAACAACACTTTATGGAATAACTCTTTTGTATCCATGTTATTTCCCTATTAACTCTATATCCCATGTTATATAAACCATTTATGCCTGTCACATTTGGAAGAGTAGCTTGACTGCAGAAGAGCAAAGATTAATTAAGCATCTTTTAGGAAGAACCATTCTTCATGAAAGATTAGTGTGATTGTTTCTAAACCATGTGTTTTTTTTTTCTTTTGTGGAATTTTTGATAGTTTTGGATAATCTTCAGCCAAAGACACACCATTTAAAGAAATTCTTACACTGACAAGATTTTAAGTATTTTTTCTTTTATTTTTAAAAATTTATTTATTTATTTATTTATTTATTTATTTATTTATTGGTGGTACTGGGGATTGAACCGAGGGGCATTCTCACTAAGTTGCAGAGGGCCTCACTAAATTGCAGAGATTGTCCTTGAACCCACTACCCTTCTCTCTCAGCCTCCCAAATACTGGGATTACAGGTGTGTGCTACCATGCCAGGCTCAGATCTGACTTTTTACCCCTATGATTCCTTCCTTTTCCACTGACCTGGCTAAATACAAAATGTTAGCTAGTACCTAATAGCATAGCCTAAGGGTTTAAACTTAAGCTTTATATTCTTAATCCCGCCGTTCTCATTCCAGTTTAGCTACTAAAAAGCTACATTACTTGGAGAACTAACCTGCTATGAACACCCTTTCCCTCATATCTTTAAAATAAGGGATTTGGCAATATTAGCTACCAAATGCCTTCAATCCAAAAATCCCACAGCTATTTCTAACTGAAAAAAATCTAAATTTTAATTTCCAATTTAAACCAAATTATCTCAGTAAGTCATGTAAAGCTAGAACCAAGAACACAACAATAGAGTAAGTGTGAAGAATCTCCTCTATCAATCTAAACAAGAGAGTGGTTTATCACAGTCACAGTGAAAGCTGCAACCTTTTTCCAGTTGGGTGGAAGCGCCCAAATAAACTGATTTTGCTCAGCCATGGCCAGTGCTGACTCAGGCCTTAATACAGCTAGCAAGTATCAATGTTCATGTAAGTTATGATTTAGATCTAGTGCAACCATTAAATGCCTCTGAAAGTGATGACTAGGAGCCATTTCAAGAAGCCAATGCAATTCATTCCTGGAAGAGCTTACGAAGCAAAACGTAATGTCCTTTACTTTCAGTGCCTGTTGAAATTCAGTTTCAAATCTATGCACAATTAAACCAAATATTTAATTTTTGGGGAACAGAAAACTAAGCCGTTACTAGCACTATTTATTTTAAGATCAAAAACCCTTATGGAAAAAGCATTTGTGTATCCCATGCAAACTCTCAAACTTGCTAATAAAAGATCATCCATCCTTTGCTTTAAGATGTCAGGTTTGGGGGAGTGTGAAACATATCCTGACAGTTTAATTGAAATAGCTATTGAGCATGGAGGAGAAACACCTGTTGCAAAAGAAAATCAGCAACAACAAAAATCCCTGCTGGAGTTTTCAAAGTAGAGAAAATCAGGACTGTTTACTCAATAATAGTGAATGAATGTGTCCAATAAAAGAACTGGTATCAGAATTTAGAGAATACTCACTGCTGCCCTAGTTCTCTTTATGGAGCTCTGGATAAGTCCTTTAAGCTTCCTGATCATCAATTGCTCTCTTCATCTCACTTATCAAAGTGTTATGAGAATCCAGTGAGGTAGTAGTACAGTTTACATACTCTGAAATGCTGTTTGGTAAGTATCAACTATACTTTGAGAGAAAAATAGATATCAGAAGATTTGAAATAAGAATCTGAATTTCTGATTTCTTTACATGAATTAGGGTGCTAAGAGATGTTGTGTTTCCTTTTGTCTGCATGGAAACTATGTCAGAGCTGAGTAGTAGCTGGTTCAACACCTGTGCATGGACTTTGCATTAGACCATATTACCAACCACAGGCTGGTTGTCCTGCTGGACCCTTACACATATGTTCATTTGATGCCAAAGGTATCAGTACTCCTGGTAATCTTAATTATACAAATGCTTATCAAGAGCCAGGTGCAGTGGTACACACCTGTAATACCATCTGCTCAGGAGGCTGAGGATCTTCCTGCCTCAGCCTCCTAGGAAGATCATGAGTTCCAGGCCAGACTGGGCAACACAGGGAGAACCCATTAAAAAAATGCTTTGTAGACTATATAACTACATATATTTTATTTATTTATTTATTTATTTACATGTATTTACTTATTATATTTATTACATTTATTGGTGCATTGTAGTTAATACGTTTTGATAAGTGTCAGGGTATCAGAAGCACGCATGCACACATTGCTCATTTAGCCCTCCCTCAAATTCCACCCTATTCCCTCCCCCTTCCCTCCTTTCTGTGCTCAGCATAGTGATTGACTTTGATAAGTTTGTGTATATACATAGTGTGCATTAGTGTATTTCCCTCTTCCCCCCTTCCATCTCCCTCACGGTCACCTTCTTTGCTCAACTAAAGTTTTCTCCTTCTTTGTCTGGAGCCCCTTCTAAGTCCCATTCTCCCTAGCTTCCACATATTAGGGAGAACATCCAACTTTTCACTCTTTGTGACTGACTAATCTCACTTATATTAAGAAACGCCAGACTGGAGAAATGACCAGGACAAAAGGAATGGGCTCTGAAAGCAGCCTTTTATTTAGGGTAGCAAGGGGCTGGCAGAGCTTAGACAAAGCAGCTACCAGCAGCCTGAGGAGGGAGACAGGCTGCTTTTAAGGGTTGGTGAAAGGAGGGCTGGAAAATTTTCTCATGGTTTCTGCCAGTCTGTTATTGAGGGTATTATGCTTGTTTGTGAAGATGCTTATAAGCCATCACATTTTTGGTACATAGGGACTTTTGCAGCCATGGGATGAACTTCCTCTATCTATGGTTACTTCCTCCTTCTGCATCTGCTTGCATTTTTCTCATGCCCCATGACCTGAGTTCCCAGCACATTACAGCTGTCCCAAAGCCCCCGAACCATAATTAGCATAATGTTCTCCAGTTCCCTCCATTTCCCTGCAAATGATGTAATTTTGTTCTTTTTATGGCTGCATAAAATTCCATTGTGTAAATGTCCCATGGTTTTGTGATCCGTTCATCTGTTGATGGACACCTTGGCTGGTTCCAAAGTTTGGCAATTGTGAATTGCGCAGCTATAAATATAGATACACATGCATTAGATAGTTTGGTTTCAGTCCTTTTGGGTAGATGCCTGGAAGTGGTATTGCTGGGTCATATGGTAGGTTCATTCCTATTCTTCTGAGAATCCTCCACACTGTTGTCCAAAGTAGTTGCACTAATTTGCAATCCCACCAATAGTGTATTAGAGTTCCTACTTCTCCACATCCTCGCCAGCATTTGTTGTTGTTTGCGTTTTTAATGATTGACATTCTAATTGGGGTTAGGTGAAATCTCAGGGTAGTTTTGATTTGCATCTCTCTGATTGCTAATGATGTTGAACATTTTTTCATACATTTATGGGACATTTGTATTTCTTCTTCTGTGAAGTGTATATTTAGTTCACTTTCCCATTTTTTGATTGGATTATTTGTTTTTTTAGTAGTGATTTTTTTAAGTTCTCTGTAAATTCTAGATATGAATCCTCAGAGGAGTAGCTGTCAAAAATCTTATTCCATTCTACAGCTCTCTGTTGAGGTTCTTGATTGTTTCCTTTGCTGCACAAAAGCTCTTTAGTTTAATGCAATCCCACATATTGATCCTCATTTTAGTTTCCTATGCCTATGGGGTCTTGTTGAGGAAGTCTTTATCTGTGCCTATGTGTTGAAGTTTTGGAACTATGCCCTCTTCAAGTAGCTACAAGGTCTCTGATCTGATTTCTAGGTCTTTGATCCATCTTGAATTGATTCTAGTATAAGGTGAGAAAGTGGGGTTTATTTCTATTTTTCTGCATATGGTTAGCCAGATTTGCTAGCACCATTTGTTGAAAAGGCTATCTTTTTTCCAGTGGATGTTTTTAGCCCCTTTGTCAAAAATCAATTGGCTGTAGGTATGTGGGTTTCTTTCGGAGTCTTCTATTCTGCTCCATTGGTCTATGTGTCTGCTTTTGTGCCAATACCATGCTGTTTTTATTACTATAGCTTTGTAGTATAGTTTGAAGTCAGGTATTGTAATGTCTCCTGCATGGTTCTTGTTGCTGAGAACTACTTTGGCTATTCTGGGTTTTTTGTTGTTCAAATGAATTTAAGGACAGATTTTTCTATGTCAGTGAAGAATGACTGGCAATTTAATGGGTATTGCATTGAATCTGTAGAGCACTTTTGGAAGAATGGCCATTTTGATGATATTTATTCTGCCTGCCCAAGAGCATGGAAGATCTTTCCATCCTCTAAGATCTTCTTCAATTTCTTTTTTCAACGTTTTATAGTTTTCCTTGTAGAGGTCTTTTACCTCCTTGGTTAGGTTTATTCCCAAGTATTTTATTGTTGTGGGGGTATTGTGAGTGGATATGTCTTCTGGATTTCTTTTTCAGTGGATTTATGGTTGGCATACAGAAAAGCTTCTGAATTTTTAAGATTGATTTTGTATCCAGACACTTTGCTGAATTTGTTGATCAGTTCTATGAGCCTTTTAGTTGAACTTGTTGGTTCTTCTAAGTATATCATGTCATCTGCAAATAGAGATAGTTTCAGTTCCTCTTTTCCTATTTGTACTCCTTTTATTTCCTTCTCTTGCCTTATTGTTCTGGCTAGAGTCTCAAGTACTATATTGAAAAGGAGTGGTAACTGCGGACATCCTTGTCATGTTCCTCTTTTGAAAAGGAACTCTCGAAGTTGTTCCCCATTCAGTATGATGTTGGCCATGGGCCTATTGTATATTGCCTTTATGATGTTGAGGTATGTTCCTTTTATTCCAGTTCTCTGCAGTGTTCTTATCATGAATGGGTGTTGGATTTTGTCAAATGCTTTTTCAGCATGTATTGAAATGATCATGTGATTTTTGTCTTTAGTTCTGTTTATGTGATGGATTACATGGATTGTTTTTCATATGTTGAACCAGCCATGGTTCCCTGGGATGAACCCGACTTGGTCATGATGTATGATTTTCATGGTGTGGTTTTGAATGTGCGTTGCAAGAAGTTTAGAAGTTTTGCATGTAAGTTCATCAACAATATAGGTCTGTAGTTTTCTTTTGTTGAGCTGTCTGTATTTGATTTTGGTAGTAGTGTGATGTTGGCTTCATAGAATGTATTTGGGAGAGTCCCGTTTCTTTGTATTTCATGGAATAGATTGAGGAGTATTGGGATTAGTTCTTCTATAAAATTTTATAAAATTCACCTGGGAAACCATCTGGACCTGGGCTTTTTTAGATGGTAGGCTATTTATTGCTGCTTCAATCTCTTAAATTGCTATTGATCGATTTAAATTTTCTATATCTTCTTGATTCAATTTAGGAAGGTTGTATGTGTCTAGTACTTTGACAATTTCTTTTAGGTTTTCCATTTTGTTGGAGTGTAGTTTTTCAAAGTAGTTTGTGATTATCCTCTGGATTTCCGTGCTGTCAATGGTAGTATCACCGTTTTCATCTCTTATTTTAGTAATTTGGGTTGATTCTTTCTTTTGGTTAGGTTGGCTAGTGGTTTGTCTATCTTGTTTATTTTTTCAAAGAACCAGCTCTTGGATTTGTTGTTTTTTTTTTATTCTCTACTTTGTTGATTTCTGTTCTGATTTTAATAATTTCCTGTCTTCTACTAGCTTTGGAGTTCGGCTGTTCATCCTGTTTTTTAAGGGCTTTGAGGTGTGTCATTAGGTTATTTATTTGGTGATTTTCTGTTCTTCTTATGTGGGCACTCAGTGCTATGAATTTTCCTCTTAATACTGCCTTCAGGGTGTCCCAGAGATTTTAATCATTTTTTCTGTTTTTGATTGTTTCTAGGACTTTCTTAATTTCTCCCCTGATTTCTTCTCTGACCCATTCCTCAATCAGCAGTGTGGTATTCAATCTCCACGTGTTTATGAGGTTTCTCTGGGTCTTCTTATAGTTGATTTCTAATTTCATTCCATTATGGTCTGAAAAGACACAGGGGATTATGTCACATTTTTTGAACTTGC
>PVJS01045172.1:0-2500 GCA_004027185.1 Glis glis
CTGTTTAAAAATAAAGAATAAAAAATAGGGCTGGGGGTGTAGCTCGGAGGTAGAATGCCCCTGGGTTCCAACCCCAGTACCGCAAAAAAAAAAAAAAAAAAGAAATTGCTAAGGCTGAGCTGGGCATGGTGGCACATGCTTGTAATTCCAGTACTTGGGAGGCTGAGACCGGAGGATCATAGGTTCGGGGCCAGCCTCAGCTACTTAGTGAGGCCCCCCGCAACTTAGTGAGATCCTGTTTCAAAATAAAGAATAAAATAGGGCTGGGGGTGGAGCTCGGAGGTAGAATGCCCTTGGATTCAGTCCCCAGTATCACATACACAAAAAAAATTGCTAAGGCTGGCTTCGAGCCTGTGATCCTCCTGTCTCAGCCTCCCCAGTACTGAGATTACAGGTGTGCTCTACCATACCCGGCTAACAAACGTTCTTATACCACATAGGCACATGGCAGCTTTGACATGCAAAAAGCATAAATTGAACATATATTTTTAAAAGGAAGGCTTGCATCAACTTAGAAAGACCCTGTATCCAAATAAAAAATAAAATAGGGCTGGGAGTGTAACTCAGAGATAGATGCCTCTGGGTTCAATCCCCAGCACAACAAATAAATAAATAATTAATTAAAAAGGAAGATTTTTAAAGATAAGAAAGCTCTTCCACATACATGTGATCATTATAATAGCCCTAAGAGGAAACCAGGACAGAAGTTATTTTCATTTTACAAAGAGAAACTGAGGCTGGGGGAAGACGAATGAGCAGCCCGCCAGTCTGTGCTTAGTCTAGGGCAGAGCCGGAGCAGGCCCTGGTCCCTGTCTCACTGGGGAGCTGTCAAACATCTCCCAGGTCTCCCTGCTTCCCCACACAGGCCGCCATTGGTGTCCCCTTTCCTATGACTCGTCCCCTCCTGCCGCTTGGAGTTCAGGCCCTGCAGAGGCTCTGCTGGGAGTGTTACAGTTGTTGAGGCTGAGGGTAGCTGGGACACTTGGCAGACTGACTCCTTCACATCTGGGGGACAGGGAGGGTAGAGGGCTGAGGGCCAAGAACCAGTGGAGAAAGGAGTCAGCTGTAGGAAGACAAAAGCAGCGCAGGGGCCAGCCTGGAAAGGATGTGATATGAAGGGGGAGACAGAGAGAGTGATTAACACATGATCACAAAAAAGGGGGGGAGCCCAAGATGAGTGATATTGTTAAATCAGCCAAGAAGCAGCCCAGCGATTACCAAGATCTGCATCTGGCTGCAGAGGAAAACGTTCAAAGCCTCACAAACCTGTCACCCCCCTCTCTGGAATAAGTCACCTCTGATGATACACTGTGATGTTTGACATTCACGTCGCTGACGCTGTTTTCTGCTTTTTCTCTCTTCTGAAAGCATATGGAAGAGCCCACTGCAGATGCTCAGACGCCCTGAGTTATCCTCTCTAGTTGGATACTTCCAGAGACAGCCTGCCTAGGACTCATCTTGCCTAATATATGTATTTTCGATTAGAGAAACTGCAGTGCTGAACTTCAAACATTTTCAAAACCATTCATTTACTTTAAAACTTTTTAAATACGGTGATCTAGACCAGGGATTGGCATGCTGTTTTGTTTTTTTTTATAAAGGACCATCTAGTGTATATTTTTTGGCCTTCAGATCATAAAGTCTCTGATACAAGTACTCAGCTCCCAGTAGTACAGAGCAAAAGCAGGCATACACAACTTATAAACAAATGGGTGTGGCTGGATTCCAATAAAACTTTATTTATAAAACAGGGCACAGGCCTGAATTGGCTGGTGGATATAGTTTGCTGGGGTTTTTTTTTTGTTGTTTATTTTCTTATGTGGTACTAAGGATCGAACCCAAGGTCATTCTACCTCCAAGCTACACCCCCAGCCCTTTTTATTTTTTTGTTTTTGAAATAGGGTCTCACTAGGTTGTTGGGAGTCTCTCTAAATTTCTGAGAATGTCCTCAAATATGCAATCCTCTGTCTCAGTCTCCCCAGTACTGGGATTTCAGGTGTGTGCCACTATGCCCGGCTGCTGTTGTTTTTTGATGCTCAGTCTAGACCTAGTTATGTATTAAATACTAGGTGAACGTCCCAGAGAAAAACGTCAGACCAAATGATAGGCATCGGTTGAAATTCCTATGCTTTTCCTCATGTACTTGCTCTAGAGTCCTATGACATGGATACTATATTTATTTATTTATTTATTTATTTATTTATTTATTTATTTATTTTAGGCAAGGAAACAAAAATATACCTGCAGGTCAAATAACCGGCCAGTGGTCATCCAGCTAGGAGGTGGTAGTATGTCTGGCTTTGAATCCAGATCTGTCTTACTTCAGGATTCAAGTGCTTTAACAGCTACACCAGGGGGAAACGCACAACCCCTCAAAGGCAGAATGGAGAGCTACATTACTTTTCTCAGAAAACACGGAATGTTTTCATGTTATTCTTTTTTTTTTTTTTTTTTTTTTCGGTACCGGGGATTGAACGCAGGGGCGTTCTACCTCCGCGCT
>PVJS01045172.1:7500-16348 GCA_004027185.1 Glis glis
CAGCCGGGCGTGGTGGCGCACGGTGGGAGGCGGAGACCGGAGGATCCGGGTTTGCGGCCAGCCTCAGCTCTCTCTCTCTCTCTCTGTCTCTCTCTCTCTCTACTTAGCGAGGCCCTCCGCAACTTCGTGAGACCCAGTTTCAAAATAAAGTATAAAAAATAGGGCCGGGGGCATAGCGCAGAGGTAGAACACCCCTGCGTTCAATCCCTGGTACCGCAAAAAAAAAAAAGAAAAAAAAAAAGAAAATACAACCAACTTTGGAACTTTCAGCTACCTGCTGGTTACTGTGTGGAGAGAACCACTCACAGATGGAAGTTTGCTCCCAGCTAAAAGCTCCTGTGCTGAGAGTTTCATAGATGGCTCTCAGTAAATATTTAGTAAATAAATAAATAACTGTATAAATTCCTTTATGTTAGTGAAACTGAAGCTCACAGGTGTTCAGTGAGTTTTCCAAAGTCATATAGAAAATCTTAGATGTCTAACGTATACAAGATGGAAAAATTTTAAAAGATCACCAATTGGAGTTGGGTTTGGTAGCACATACCTGTAGTCCCCAGTACTTGGGAGGCTGAGACAGGAGGATCGCAGGTTCACAGCCAGTTTTAGCCACTTAGCAAGGCCCTCTGCAACTTAGTGAGATCCTGTTTCAAAATAAAATAGGGCTGGAGATGTAGCTTGGGGGTAGAACACACCTGGGTTCAAACCCTAGGACCAAAAACAAAACCAAAAGAAAAAAAGATCATCAATTGGGACCTACAGGATCTGGGTTCTGGTTCTGGGCCGCCTTCGTCATTTCACCTCTCTGGGCCTTGAAATTGCAAATGGCAGAGACTCAACCTGTTTTGCTTTCTGCAACACCTTCAACGTCTGACTCAGTATCTGGTACATACTAGATGCTCTATGAATATTGAAATAGTTGCCATTTCCCCATCTGTAAAATTTAGTTTCCCCATAGGAAAACTGCGGAGGCTACACCAAGGCTGTGTGTGTGTGTGTGTGTGTGTGTGTGTGTGTGTGTGTGTGTGTGGTATTGGGGATTGGACCCAGGGGCATTCTACCTCTGAGCTACACCCCCAGCCTAATTTTATTTTTTATTTTGTAACAGGGTCTCACTAGGTTGATGAGAGTCTCACTACTTGCTGAAGCTATCCTTGAACCTGCAATCCTCCTATCCTAGCTTCCCAAATACTGGGATCACAGGCATGTGCCACCATGCCCGGACAGCACCAAGCTTTCTCAGTGCTCCTTCCAGATCCAGGTCTCTGTGAGAGGATATCTGCTCCCAGTCCTTCTCTCATACCCCACTTTCCAATTTCCACTTCTCAAATTGCATGGGAAGGCAAATCCAGGTGGGTGAGTTTCCAACATCCTTTCTCCAATGTTATACCATCATCCCTCTGAGCTCTTACTTTCATAAGAAAACCACAAAAATGCAATCTTAATGGAAAACAGTGAATCAATCAATTACTTCATTGTCTATTTTGTAAAATGAGTTCCAGAATCACCGCAGACCTCCCAATCTCGCGACCTCAGCGGCGAGATTCTCTCCAAACTTTCCCATGAGGTGGCTCCAGCCACTCTCCCCCAGAGGGGTGCTCAAGCCCATGTGATATTCTTTCTCCATCTCTTCTGGGGGTGTTGATACCAACGAACCGCCTGGAAGAAAACCAGCAGCCACAATGCTCCATGTATTATAGCATAGTGGTTGAGAGAGACTAATCCTCCCTCGCTTCTAATGCAAGCCCTTTCCCCCTCTCAGGACACTCCCATGGCCAGAAAAATAGTAGCAAACCCTGAACCACAGGTAAGAGGGTCAACAGAGGGGGCAGTGTCGTCTCCCCGCTGGCCAGGAGAAGGAGCACAGCCAGCCACCCAGAAGACACATGTGGCTCCTCTCTTGGGGACCTCCCTTCCCAAGGAGGGACAGCCCCAGCAGTGCTCATCCTGCATGGCCATGGTGGAGTGTGTAGTACCCTAAGGAGGACCCTCATCGGGAGTCGAGAACTCCAACTTGAACTCCGACAGACTGTGGCTTTGGAAGAGCCGCTTTCCTTTGAGACCTTTGGTTTCCTCCACTTTTAAAACTTATCTGCTGTTTCAGTAACTGTGAAATTCCTTTTTAAAAAAATGCTTGCTGTAGTTTGAATATGATAGCCCCCTTCCCCCAATTTTTGATGGAGTTTAATCCCTAAAGTTGTATGTTAATGGTATTTATCTGACTATAGTGTCTGGAGGTGGTGCCTTTAGAACGTGATTAGATGAGATCATAGGTGGAGCCTGCATGATTGAATCCTGGTGGCTTTATAAGGAGAAGGAGAAAGGCCACACAGACACTCCTGCCATGATGTGACACAGCCCCGGAGGGCCCTAGTGAGATCCTGTGTCATGCTGTAGGGACTTCCAGCCTCCAAAACTGTGAGCCAAATAAACCTCTTTACTTTGTGAGGTAGCCTGCTTTAGGTATTTCATTATACTAACAAAAAATGCACTAATACACTTTCCTTATTTCAGAAATATTGCATAATCATTGCAGAAATTTTCAAAACTACAGATAAAAAGGAAAAATATCACCCATTCATAATCCTATCATGCAATAACAGTCACTGTTAATGTTTTTATATATTCATTTTGCTAAGACTGCTTGGGATTTTAGCATCACTGGCTGTATATCTCCCAATGAGAATCACCCTTTCAGTGTCTTTCTGAGACTCAAACTTGTGCCAACAATGTTGTCCATAAACTTAGAAGATGGGGAACTCCCCCCGGTAACTAACTCGCTGTAGACTGTGACCCAGGCTCTTGAATATCTTTGATGATAACAAGTCATCTGAGGCTGATTATGATTATTAGAAAAGTCATTTGAAGACATGGCTGCCTAAGTAGAAGAGTGATCAAACTGGGCATCTCATTTGGTGCTTTTTATTTTAAAAGTATTCCTACAGACATTAAATATCATTTTCATATTTCTTTGGGGTTTTCAAAATTTGTTATGCTTACATTTTCAGAAGGAGAAGAATAAATTTCATTATTCTAGAGAAGTATTTCTCAAAGTATCTTCCACAGCATGGCAGATGTTGGAAAATTCCCCCAGAAAAAGGGGGTCTGGGATCAAAAACATTTGGGGGAAAACTATACACTCATCCTAGTCCCTCAAAGATTTATGGAGCACAGTTAGTATTTTAAGGGTTCTGAGATTTCTCTGCAAAGAAAGTCCTGTAATTTTTCTAACTTTATTTGAGTCCCTAAACATATTTGCATGATTCCTGAACTTATCTGAGTTCAAGATACTTACTTTGGGATGCCACGTCAGTGTGCCCATCGATCAGGCACTGCAGCCAGTACAGTTTGGTGGACAAGCCTGCAGCCCCGCTCTGTATCTATAGGCATGTCGCTTGACCTCTCTGAACTTCTGGCTCCTCTTCTGTAAGGTAAAGTTTGAAATGTTATGTACATTACAGGGCTACTCTAATGACTAAAGAAAATAAAACATGTAAAGCACTTAGACTGGTGACTGGCATATAGCAATTGCTCAAATAAATAAGCAACTAATACATCTTAATATTTATTAGTCGGAGTAGAAGAGATGACGAGAAGATGTGGATAGGTACATTTTATGGAGGAGAGAAGGAGTAATTATGGCAGGGATCCTTTTTTACTGAGAGAGCAAACCGTTTTCATCTTCCTGGCAGTGACGTGGTTCCTGGTTATTTCTCCCATTCCGTTTTTTAATAACATCCTGTAACTGGACACAGGACAGCCATTTATTGTCACTAATGTAACTGAGAAACTGTCTTGACACAGAACACCTAAAAATGTTTTGTGAGATGTAAAGTCTGAGCCAGGCTTGTATATGCCTGTAACTCCACTACTTGGGAGGCTGAGACAGGAGGATCACGGGTTCTGGGCCAGCCTCAGCAACTTGGCGAGGCTCACAGCAACTTAGTGAGATCCTGTTTCAAAATAAAAAACAAAACAGAGCTTGGGTGTAGCCAGCGAATTTAAAATGCGGGGCGGGGGGAAAGACAAATGAAATCATCAGGTAGCAATATTCATGTTATCTGTGTATCTTACATTTTCCCACTGAGGACCCGGTTCCTAAGTGAGGAACCGAATGACATCAGCCTTGGTAGTCTTCCCATCACCGAGCAGAGCAAGTGCCCAGAGAAGACACTTCAAGTCTTATGGGTCCAAAAGTTCAAAGGGTTAAGGGAGCAGAGAAAGGGCAAGGGGAAATCAAGATCGTGAGTCCCTCTCATCTTTAGACAGACCCTAGTTTATTAAAGAACCAGATCTCGAGGGAGAAAAAGTCCTGATTTGCAGTGTTTGCTGATTTCATGTTGTAAATACTCCATATCACCATTTTCAAGCTTTCAGTGCTACGACATTGAACATGGAGTTTAGAAAAGATACTTGTAAATGGAATAGAATAGTGGTCACAAGAGATTGAGAAGGGCAGCGGGAGAGCGTATGGAAAGAGTTCAGTAAGAGTCACCAAAACAGAGTGGAAGCATTAGTTCTGGTTCTTCTTCAGCCCAGTAGAGGAACTATAGGTTAAGATAACCCATGGTACATTTCAAGATGACTAGAGGAGTATGAAATTCCCACATATCAAAATGACTAATGTCTGAAGAGTTGACAATGCTTATTATCCTGATTTGATTATTACACGTGTTATACATGTACTGAATTACCATAATGTACTCCATAAAAACGTACAAATGGACATACTTAAAAACAACAACTTGGCCGGGCGTGGTGGCGCACGCTTGTAATCCCAGTACTTTGGGAGGCAGAGACCGGAGGATCCAGGTTCACGGCCAGCCTCAGCTCTCTTGCTCTCTCTCTGTCTCTCTCTCTCTCCTTAGTGAGGCCCTCCACAACTTTGTGAGACCCGGTTTCAAAATAAAGTCTAAAAAAAATAGGGCCGGGGGTGTAGCACGGAGGTAGAACGCCCCTGGGTTCAATCCCCGGTACTGCAAAAAAAAAAAAAAAAAAAACAACTTGTAACGAGTCTCCTGAGCTGATATGAACGGGCCCCAGGACCCCTTGGCTGGCCCGGATAGAGCCCTGGCATCCCTCCCTCTGCCTCCCATGGTTCTGGTAGTGAGTGCCTTGGATACTGGGAGCTGAAGGATAAAAGGAACACGGAGAGAAGGCTGGGATGACAGAGGCCAACCTTGCCAACGCTCCCTTTGTTCATATTTTGCTTTCCTTCACAGAATCGTGATTTCTAGGTGATCAGGGAGTTGCCTAGAACAAATGGCAGCTCTCCCGTGTATAGGACTTGTTGCATGGGATACAGAAGACACAAGGATGTGCTTCCCACCCTCCACAAGCTCACCACGGGGTCAGGAAGAGGATCAAAAGGTTACTAAATGATTCTGTTAAAAAAAAATGATGGAGAGCAGGCCATGGTGGCGCACGCTTGTAATCCCAGTACTCGGGAGGCTGAGACCAGAGGATCTGGGTTCGCAGCCAGCCTCAGCTACTTAGTGAGGCCTCTGCAACATAGTGTGACCATTTCAAAATAAAGAATACAAAAAAATAGGACCGGGATGTAGCTCGGAGGTAGAATGCCCCTGGGTTCAATCCCCAGTGCTGGAAAAAAAAAAATGATGGAGAATAATGAACTCTCTCAGAGATACAATTTCTTGTGGAAGTTCACAGTATAATAAGGATTCTTTTAGGGGTTAGGGTATAGCTCAGTGGTGGAGGGCTTGCTTAGCATGCATGAAGTCCTGGGTTCAATCCCCAGTACCAAAAAAAAAAAAACCCAAAACCAGAAAAACCTTTGTGTCCAACACATATAAGTTGAAAACGCTTAGTATTTACTATTCTACCACTTGCTAGTTCTGTGATCTTAAGCAATTGATTCTTACCTCTGTGTCCTCTCATAGACCCTTTTGAATATTTAGTAAAATAATGGATGGAAAGTTACTGCACTGTGCCTGACACTTAGTAAATACTCAACAAAGTCTAGAGTGAATGACAGTACTGCTATCAATCCTATTTGTAACGTTGCAGGACAGTCGGGTCCCCATTGAGCAGGACCCAGAGGTAGGATTAGGATGCAGCGAGTTTTATTCACCTGGTGAGACTCAAAGAGCACAGCTCCAGGTCTGAGCCCCAAGCCCAGAAATTACAAGCTTTTTATATAATAGCCAACTTAATTCTTGGGAAGGGGAGTAAGTGGAAAGTTTTTACCCAGTGTAAGCAATTTTCAGAAGCAGAACAGTGGTCATCCTAGATGTCACCCTATGGTCTGGTCATCAAGGGCCTTAGGTTGTGGTTGTAGCTGCCCAGAAAGTCCCAACTAGGTTTATCTTGGGAGGGGGCCTGGGGGGGGGGGCTTTGTTCTCACGATCCCTTGTTCTTTGGCCAGAAATTGTTTACAGGGACAAGGCCGTGCTCCTGCCTCAGTAATACCATATGAGCAAAGACAAAAAACCTCGGGTCTATGTATTAGGGCTTTCCTGAGAAACAGAATCATTATGCTGGGTGTGGTGCTGCATGCCTGTAATCCCAGTACTTGGGAGGCTAAGACAGAAGGATCGCAGGTTCAAGGCCAGCCTTGGCAACTTAGCGAAACCTTCAGCAACTTAGTGAGACCATGTTTCAAAATAAAATAGGGCTATAAGTGTAGCTTGGCAGTAGAATGTCCCTGGGTTCAATCCCCAGTACCAAGAAAAAGGGGGGGAGGGAGAGATAGAAACAAAACCATTAGCGTGCGCAAGCCCATGAGGGTAAGAAGTAAAAACCATCTTTTCTGTTGAAGTAGCAAATTACATAGAAATATACTCCTTTCATTTTGTAACTGTAACATGGGCATTGGTTTTTGATACTCTACTCCATGAATTTTCTAGAAGTCAACCATCTTAGTTTTGGTTGTCCATCTTAGCTCATAGTTACTTTCAGAATGTTAATCTTTGTTTCAGATTTACTGTCTGTCTTGGAAAGTAGCCAATCACACAGAGCTGTGAACCAAAACCCTCCCTAAATCAGGGCGAGGGGCAGAATGGTGTTAGGGATAAAAGCCAAGCAGACGGCCTGCTCGGTGTGCTTGCTCCCTGGACTCTGTCGGTTGCACACCCTTCTGCAGGAGTAAATCGCCTTGCCAAGGTACTTTCAGTTTTGTGTGCTTTATTTGCGGCTTCCCTAGAATCCATTTCTAACAATTTGGGGGAGCGAACGGGATCCTCACTGTTTGGGTGCGTGCTGTGGGCTTCCCACTCAGGGGAGACTCGTCCTACTGCTTCGTTGCGGTGGTCTCTGGGTGCTGGGAGCAACTTGGCAGATCCCTAACTGGCCAGGATCCGGCAGAAAGTCTCTTAGGAACACGGGAAAAGGGCCCTAGTAAAAAACCACGGTGACCAGGTAACTTTGTGCACAGACCAGGGTAAGAAACCCCACAGGAGGTGGTAAAGCATTTCCTTGGTGGTCGGGTCATCTCGGAGGTTGGGGTGCAAGAAACCTCCAGGCAAAGGGGCGAGGAGGTTGAGCCTCTGACGGGGTTGTGTGAGTGTGAATGAGATGTGAGAGAGAGCACCCTTTCCTCTATCTTTTCCTATCCTGTATTTTAAAAACCTGCTTAAGCGTTGCAATTGGAGTTTTCCCGGCGCTTTATTTCTATATTAGCCAAGGAAAAGGGCCCATGGTGACACCAAAACCATTACATAAGGAGATTTACTTCCGAGAACTGTCTCTCATGATTACGGAGGCTCTAGCAAGTCCAAAATCTATAGGGAAGGCCATCAAACTGGAGATCCCAGGAGAGGCAGTGTTGTGATTCATGTTTGAACCATCTTTTGGCAGAACTTCCCCCTTGCTGGGGGAGGTGAGGGGAGGCGTCTAATCTTTTGTTTCAATGGATTGGATTAGACATACCCACATTATATGGCTAGCAATCTATCATACTTGAAGTAGATTAAATGTTAATCTCATTGAAAAACTCTCACAGAAACATCCAGGATAATGTAGAACACATATCTGGACGCTATGACCCAGCCAAGTGGACATATAAATTTAACCATGACAGGCTGATATTTCAGGGACAACATGGAAATCTGGTTTTATTAATCAAAAAAAGGTTAGTCAGCTTTCCTTTACTGTAACAAGCAACTGATACCAATCAATTTAAAAAGAGGTAAGGTTTATTTTGACTCACAGTTTTGGAGATTTTGGCCCATAACAGATTGGCCCCATGATTTGGGGCCTGTGGTAGCACAGTGCATCATGGTGGTAGCATATGGCAGAGGAAGCCCATTCACTTCACAGCTGTGAACGAGAAAGAGAGGAAGAGACAGGGGTCTCACAGTACCGTTCAAAGCACACCCTCAGTGATCTAAAGTCTCCCACTAGCCCCTTCCTCTTAAAGGCTTCCCCCACCTTCCAGTAGGGACAGGCTGAGGATCAAACCTTTAACACATGGGCCTTTGGGGGACATTTAAGATCCAAACCACAGCAGATAATAAGACTGGCAAATTATTTTAGCATTGAGGTCCAGGCTGAAGAGTTCGCACTTGACCTCATCAATGGTGAAGCACCAGAAAAAGTTTGGTGACATGACTGAGTTGCATCTGTGCAAGTCCCAGTTTAAATTATTGCTACTTTCAGCTGGTTGAGGTGGTGCACACTTGTAATCCCAGTACTTGGGAGGCTGAGACAGAAGGATCAGAGGTTTGAGACCAGCCTCAGCAACTTAGTGAGGCTCTCAGCAACTTAGTGAGGCTCTCAGCAACTTAGCATGACCCTGTTTCCAAATAAAAAATGAAATAGATCTGGGGGTGTAGCTCAGAGGTCGAAGACCGCTGAGTTTAATCCCAGCACCACACACACACACACGCACACA
>PVJS01045173.1:0-16344 GCA_004027185.1 Glis glis
GTGCGGGTGAGGGGTGCGGGGTGCGGGGTGCGGGTGAGAGGTGCGGGGTTCGGGGTGCGGGGTGCGGGGTGCGGGGTGCGGGGTGCGGGTGAGAGGTGCGGGGTGCGGGGTGCGGGGTGCGGGGTGCGGGGTGCGGGAGCGGGAGCGGGAGCGGGGCGCGCGGTGGCTGTCGCGCAGAGGGACCGCGGATCGCGGCGCCCTGCCTGGGGCTCAGCCCGCCAGCAGTCCTCGGGCACGCTCGCTGGGGCTTGTTTCAGCACTTTTATATCTGCTCCCACCAGGCTGCCAGCGAGCGCCTCTGCCTATTGGGCAGCGCAGCGTCTCTTGCGCCGACGGTGACGCGCTCGGGCTCTGACAAGCCTCGCTCCCGCCACCGCCACCGCCACCGCCACCGCCACCGCCACCGCCACCGCCACCGCCACCGTGCCCCGCCACCGCCACCGCCACCGTGCCCCGCCACCGCCACCGCCACCGTGCCCCGCCACCGCCACCGTGCCCCGCGGCGCGCTGCGGTCCCCACCCCGGCGCCCCGCGCCCGCACACGGCCCCGCGAGCGCCTTCCCCGCGCCTCCTTCGCTGCTTTCCCTGAGCCTCTGGTGAAGGAAGCCGGCCGGCGGGTGGAAGCAGCCCCCGGGCGATGGGGTTACGCGGGGGTGACTCTGCAAGCCTGGGTCTTCTTCAAAGACAAGGGCAAATTCTATCGGGTTCCATCTGCGCCTTAGCCTTAATATTAAGGTGGATCGCTGAGTCCTGGCGGATGCGAGAACCAGGCAAACAATGAAATAGAGACGTTCGAGTATCTAGATTTCAGAAGTGCTGGGAGGCTTATTAAAGGCTCATTATTTCTTTGACAGCCCTCAGGAACGCAGAGTGGGGAGCTCTGTTTTTCAAGGAAACTCTTCAGAGCAGTTCTGACGGATCAAAGGACAGGAGGAGCTCGGCTATGTGCCCGCGTCTTAAGAGAGGCTCTGCCGTGGGAACTTCAGAGCTGTACCTGGAAGGGATGTTGCGACCCCTGTTGCTTTTCAGGACCCCCCCGCCCCCACCTCCTCTTTCTCCAGGAACTCTTGCTCACCTGTTTTTGCTTCTTCTGTGAAGTCTCTCAGTCATCCATCTCTTGCTATCCACCCTCCGGATCCTTTCCTTAAGGCCACGGGCTCTGGAATCAGAATCTAACCCCTGCGTTGTCACTTCCTAGCTGTGAGATCTCAGGCAAGTTAGTTCACCTTTCTGGCCATGGTCAGCTGTTTTCCTCTTCTCATATGTGGGGTTTTCAGAGACCTCTGTATGGACCTCCCACCACACTGCGTCTGCTGCAAGAGGTACAGTAGTTGCCATTCTAATGATGAACATGGTGTGGACTTTCTAGTGTGTCATCTGGCACTGCTGAGCAATGCCCTTGAGCCGAGAACTGACCAAAGGACTCAAACTCAGGGAGGGGCCTTGTGGGCTGTCCACTGAGTCCTGGGAAAGCCTACACCTTTGTCCTACCCAATCCCCAAGAACAGGCCCCTCCCACCAAAGTCCTCTTTTCTCTCTGGGCCAGGAAAGAAAGTTCCAGTCACTACTCACTTTGGAACATTTCCAGAAACATTGGACATCAGCTTCTCTACTCCCTCAAACTCCAGGGACACAAACCATACTCTTCTTTTGAGGTACCAGGGGTCAAACCCAGGGCTTTGGGGATGCTAAGCACCATACTCTACCACCCAGCAATATCTCCAGCCCCACAGACTGTCCTGTTGATATACAATTTAGAAAGTGGGTTGATAAGTGTCACCAAGGTAAAATATAAGGTGCACTTATCCAGGTTGCAGAGAGGGAAGTCTTGTCAGAGTAAGTGTCACTTTAACTCAGTCCTTGAGGACCAGCAGGAGACAGGACACAGAGCAAGAGGCAGTGGGAAAAGATGGAGTACTCCATAGTCCATTCACAGACATGGAGATGAACAGTGTGTTGGGCAAGGAAGTGAGTGGAAGAGAGCAGGAGAGGATGGGAGCAAGGACGGGAACACAAGGGCCTCATAGGTCATGCTAAGGATCTGAACCGTTTCCTGAAGGTTACAGGAATGCATGGAAGGGTTTAGGCAGAGACTGATACAATCGGGTTTGCATTTTAGGAAGACATTCAGCATGTGAGTCAGGAATAGAGAGGCTGTGGCTTGAAGCCAGTTTGAAGGCTGGTAAAGTGACCCAGGAGTAGAGGTGAGACCTGAGTCAAAGTGCTGGCAGGGGGAGAAGCAGGGGTGACAGGAATTGGAGGGAAGGATCAGGACAACTGCCCAATTTCATTTGAAGTAAAATGCAAAAAGCACAAAAGATCCTCCTTTGACTTCATTCCCTCCCAGAACTTTTAGTCTATTTTCACTATTAACAAGTTCCTAGAAATTCACCTTTATCTCCACTTTCACCCTTCAAGCCACTCCTTTGGGGAAGAAAATGGTGAGTAGGCCAGGCGTGGTGGTGCACACTTGTAATCCCAGTGCTTGGGAGGCTGAGACCGGAGGATCACTGGTTTCTGGCCAGCCTCAGTTACTTAGTGAGGCCCTCTGCAACTTAGTGAGACCCTGTTTCAAAATAAAGAATAAAAATAGGGCTGGGGGTGTAGCTCAGAGGTAGAATGCTCCTGGGTTCAATCCCCAGTGCCAAAGAAAAAGAAAATGGTGAGTAGATGTCCCTTGATTCTGCTGATAGACCTGGAAGGTGACATCACGCAGGATCATGTGTTTAGAATAGGAGATTGTGCGACTGATCCCGAAAGAAGGCACAGGGTACCAGGCAGATGAAATGATAGGTATTTAGCTATAAGAAATAAACCAAGCAACATCCTACAAACATGTAACTCAGGAGCTTGAGTAGACTTGATGCTCCACCAAGATGAATGTGATGGTAACTTAGAATTGTAGTCAGTAGAACTGTGCCCAGTGACAAAAAAGAATCTATGGGTGCAGAGCACAGTGTTATGTGCCTGTAATCCCAATACTTGGGAGGCTGAGACAGGAGAAATCAAAGGTTCAAGGACAGCCTTAGTAATGTAGCAAGACTGAACAACCTAGCAAGATCCTGTTTTAAAACAAAAAATAAAAAGGGCTGGGGGTATGGGGTTATAGCTTGGAGGTAGAATGTCCCTGAGTTCAATTCCCAGTATCCCCCCCCCCAAAAAAAAGAGTGTAAAGTAGAAAAGGGCCAGTGAGCATCAAGCATAGAGAAAGATGAAAGGTAGGCAGTGCCCTTCCAAGTGCTCCCTTCCAAGTCCCTGCTCGGTGCGCTGCAGCAGGCATATGCTTAATCTTGGCCATCTAACCAGTGCCTTCGCTTTGCGTCCTCGCTGGTCCTGCCCACCCTGTAGGCGTGAGGGTATTCATACCAGGTGCCTGCAACTTTCTCTCTGGAAGAGAAGGCAAAGTGTTTTAGTTCTTAGCTTCCCCTAGAAGCATATCCTGGGACAAAGATTCTAGTTTGAGGGTTTGTTTTGGAGGTGAAGCCAAACATCAGCAGGGGAGTGGAGAAGTGAAAGAAGGAAGAGAAGGTGGTCAATAACAGTGTGCTATCAAGCGGCTACCACTGGGGACTGGTAAAGTTAGCATCAAGCATAGACATCAGCTACCAATCCAATGGGTGAGGGAGCTGGTCAAATCTACACGGGCTCCTATCATTCATCAGTTGGAGGCTTCTCCCAGGGGTGAGGTAATGCTCCTGAACCTCTGTCCTGCCAAGCAGGCAGCAGCGCAGGCATGCAGACAAAAGAAGGCACTCAGGCAATACATTTTGGTGCTGGCAGCTGGGAGTTGGACTGGCGTGCTCTACAGGGGGAGGGGGTGGTGCTGAGAATATCCAAGGGTAGGCATGGACTCACTTCCCGCTCTTCTTCCCTAAGCATCCAGCTCTCCATTCAGCCAGGCTGGGCCTCCTGAGCCTCCTGAGTTCCAGCTCTGCACCATTGTCCCAGCTCAACCTGAACTTCTGAAACAACCCAATCTCTGGTGAAGCAAGAACATCCATTTATCTTAACCTCACACTAAGGCTAAGTTATCAGAAGTTCTTTCCCCAGAGGCTTTATCAGACCTGTACATTACTATTGCTCTAAAGAGTTATGGAAGACACAAGCTGGTCTTACAGAATGAACCAACTCCTTTTTTACATTCCGAATCAAACTACGGACATTCTGTGTATTCATTATGTGCCACATAGTAATTAAATCTCTAATAATAGTTATGCGTATTAACCATACCAGAGAGAGTTTACAGTTTACCTCTCTCAAATGGTCTAGAAGACAAGAAAAATAGTAAATTGCTTCATAAGTACTTTAACAAAATTGAGACAAAGAATTATAGGCCAATAATAGAAACATTTCAGAAGGTGCTTCTGAGTGCTTTATCACATCAATATTCCTGACATTGCAAACAATGCCACTTTAACATCAATATTGTTCTCTGAAAAGCTCCTACTACGTGAGTTATCAACTCACCACAGTTCCTTTCTGGCATCAATCACAGTGGCAGAGGGAAGGGAGAGTGATCAGCACAGTGCCAGGCACCTGATAGTCACTCAAATCTTAATTGCACAGGTCAGATGTCAACATATTTGAATTAGAAAGGAACCAAGTACACCTGAAATACCAAGTATTGCTGAAGATATACCAAAATCCTGTAAAAACACAGACTGTGTGGGCAGGCCAAGCTGGGAGCTGTTTTCCAAGTTCTAGTTCACTGGAGCCATAAAGTAAAAAGATATATTTAGGATTAAGTAAAAGGAAGTATACCCAACCTCCAACTTACAGTTCATGGCCCCAAATTAAGTTGTAAGTTGCTTTAACGTTTATATAGAATGTTTACAAATGGTGGCTTGGGTCTTGGGCCAACTCATACCAACCCATAATGTAGCATTGGTTGTACTGCATGGTGGTGATAATTAATTGGTGATATGTAAGCCATCTGAGCAACACTGCATCTTATAAAGGAGAAGAATGATGATTAAGTTTTTTTAACAAGAATACCAAGTAGAAATTTTGCTAATGATGTTTCTAGAAAGCATCACTAGATATGCAACTTATTTTCACACAATATGGCAAGCTAAATTCTCCATGGATCATCCTCCATGATCTCCTCTTGAAGCAAAAGTCCCCTTGGGTGATCCCAGCCATCTTTACTGATTTAACTTTCCAATACTCACCAGTAACTCCAAGATCTGGATCTCCACTCACCATCTCTGCAGAAAGCTCCAGGCCTGTATTACCTATTCACTGTTGACTGGACATTTTCATGTGGACCCAAACTAAACTCATCACCCATCCTTCTCCCACTGTCTTATGCTTGCTCCTTCTTCCTGTTCACTGTTCACCAGGGTGAATTTCATGATGCTGGGTATTTGAAAATTCTGTTTCTCCAT
Source organism: Glis glis (assembly GCA_004027185.1). NCBI lineage: Eukaryota > Metazoa > Chordata > Mammalia > Rodentia > Gliridae > Glis > Glis glis. Next base: position 5,388 of record PVJS01045173.1, read on the forward strand.
CTACAACCATCATCTCCTCCATCCTCAGGACAGAAAAACTCTTCTTCAATACCCAGCCCAAATATTGCCACCACTCTGATCCCTTGATGGCCAAAGCACCCAGGACAGGCAAGTTCAGGGTTGCCAAATCTATTCTTTTAACAGTGCTCTCACGACATGCGATTTGTTCTCTATGTGTTCTTCCTTCGTTGTAGTCTCATTATTTGCTACTCACCTCTTTCCCACTAAACTGTCAGTTCCTCCAGATCAGGAATTATTTTATTCCTAATGTTACCTCCTGCAGCCTAGCACAGTACCCAGATAGGGGACATGGGTGTTGTGGTAGAATCATCAGACAACACAAGATGCAAAACTTAATTTCTCTGAATATTTGTTCGTTTTCCTTATTTTGTTTCTTTGGTTCTGGGGATTGAACCCAGGGTCATTCTACCTCTGAGTTACATCCCAAACCCCTTATTTTTTTATTTTTGAACAGGGTCTTGCTAAGTTTTTGAGGGTCTCGCTAAGTTGCTGAGGCAGGCCTTGAACCTGTGATCCTCCTGCCTCAGCCTCCTAAGTACTGGGATTATAGGCATGTGCCAAGCCCAGCTGAATACTTCTTTATTTAGTAGGATCCAGGGACATCTCTAATCCTCTAAAATTATATAAAGCTCCATATTCTATAGGCAATAAAAAACCTACCTTCTGTGAAAATAACTATTTTCTGGTTCTGCTGCTGGTTAACCACTTAAAATGAACATTTCTTCATAAGATCTTGGAGGGTGCAAAGAAAAGATACAGTTCCATTAATGGGTAGAGCCATGGAATGGATGTTTTAAGGAGATTTCCTATCATTCTATGAGTTATATTTCTTAGCACCAGCTTTAATTCAATGCTTTTAATTGCTATTGAACTATTTTTCTACTTCTGTTATTTCTGCTGTATGCTTTGTTTCAAATCAGATCTAAGAATGGGAAAGAGGATAATTAACCGTGTGATATTTAAGCCATCTGAGCAATACTGTATCTTATAAAGGGGAAGAATGATGATTAAAGTTTTTTTTTTACAAGAATACCAAGTAGAAATTTTGCTAAAGATATTTCTAGAAAGTGTCACTAGATCTACAACTTATTTTCACAGGATATAAGCAGTAGCTGTCATTGACATACACTTTTGAAAAACACTTTAATAGGTTTTTTTAATTACCATTTGAGGCCATTAATTTTGAGCTCCAGAAAAAGAAAAGTTGTCTTTTTTCATATTAATTTTACACTGACTTCCATTTCATAAAGTTTATGCTATGATAAAGAATAATTCTAGCAATTGCAGTTGAAAATTCTGCCTGCAGGCAATGAAACCAAGGGAGGTTGTAGTATTTGAAGTATGATTGTGCATCTCAGAAGAAAAATCTTTCTACAGTGAAATAAACACAGAGGATTGGGATGTAAAAGTCAGATCTTGACCCACCATACTATTAAAAAAATCAAATAAAGATATTATCAAATATCCTGAAATTAAGGGTACAGTAATAAAATCTAAATTGTGTGAGGACAAGGACCATACCATTTATACTGTACCTACAAGTTTAATTTCTAGATAAAAATTCTTTTTTAAAAAATACTTTCATTAGCACATTGCAATTATACATCATGGTGAAGTTCAATGTGATACAAACACACGTGCACATAGCTCTGGGTGTATTTCCTTTTGCAGCTAGACAGAAAAATCTCGATAGCAAGTGACTTCTGGAAAGCTTCTGGTCCCCCAGCCTGGTTCACCCTGAGCTTTCCTCCACCTCAGCCTTCATTACACAGTGTACCAACTACTGGCACTCCACCTCTCCCATTAGACTGAGTTTCCTTAAGGACAAGCACTTTGCTCTTTTCCTCCATTAAACCCAGCCTAGCATGATGCCTGGCACAGAGCAGCTCTTTCCTAAATAGTGCATGAATATGTGAAAATATAAATAGATTCTGTTAAAAGAAAAAATTCCAAAGCACTCACAGATATAAAGCAGAGCTGTTAATTTCACCATCACTCCTTGACGACAGAAATGCCTCTCATAAATACAAATGGCAGTGTTCTGTGATAGAGACGCAGCCGTTACATTACAAAGCCAATGACTCGATTTCCTTTGTAGAAGACCTTCCTACCTATAACTAAACACTGCCCCCACCCCATCAGATTTGGCTCAGTTGGCTGATCAGGCCAGTAACCCATCTGTGACAGTGACAATAATAAAGAACCTGTTCAGGCAATGTCCTCCTCTGTAAATCACTGTCCCGCCCCCCAAGTACATAAAACTATTTTTTCCTGAGTATAGATGGTATTTGTGAAAAAACTAAAAAATAAAAAATAAAGAAAATAACCTCCACAATCCTGTGAAGCCTGGATTTTAGTGTGCTGTCTTTAACACTTTTTACATAATTGAAATCAAGTTTTATCAGTTTTGTGTCCTGCTTATATTATTATGAAAACATTATCCATGCTACTAAATCTTTCTCAAAAGCATCCATTTATTTATTTATTTATCTATTTATTTTGGGTAGTACTGGGGATTGAACCCAGGGGCAAACAGGGTTGCTGAGAGTCTCACTATGTTGCTGAAGCCATCCTCGAACCTGGAATCCTCCTGTCTCAGCCTCCCAAGCACTGGGATTACAGGTGTGCACCACCGTGCCCAGCTAAAAACATCTTTTAAATGGCTGTATAATATTTTGTCTCATGGAGTGCAATAACATTTTCCACTATCATAAATAATACCGATGAGTCATCTTTTGTATTTAGATTTTTAAATGGAGAGACGGGTATCCATCAGCCAGCTTCAACCCATTTCCTTTCTGCTGGCCCAGATTATTGGCTAGGATGGAGTCCAAAAAAATAGAATTTCAGGTGAAGTAGATGAAAATGTGTTATGGCATATGGTAATTTTTCCAGATTGCTTCATAGAAAGGATAAGTCCATTTACACTCCCACCAGCAACATGAGAGCACTTCTCTCACTGCGCCCTAACCAACACCTCGTCATTTATTTGATTTTCTGAAATGCATTGTAAAAGGGTTCTTCCGTTGGTTTTAGGCTTTAAAAATCTTCCTCACCCAAATGCTGATGGCGCGATCATTGGTCAGTCAGACCTGGGCTGCAGTCCTCCAGCCCTTATAGCTATGTGATTCATGCAAGTCAGTCTCTGAACATCTGCTTCCCATTCCGTGGATAAAAATACCTGCCTTCGTGGGTTTCATGGTGATTAGATGCAAAGATGTTCATAAAGTGCTTAGCACAGTCTTGGCCCAGAAAAGGAGCTCAATAAATGGGGTATTTCTTTTAGACAAAGCTCTGTGAGGTCATATCTTTTCTGCTTTTTGGCATTTGCTTAGTGCCCGATGAATAGCTGGCACTCAATATTGAAGTATGAAAAAGTTCTACTTCGATAAGTAAAAGCGATATGCCATTTAAAGTTTAGCAACAAAGTCTTAGGCTTATTAGCTATTTGCACTTCCAGTCTGTCATTTTAAAGTTCATTCCTTTGGTATTCAACTAGGCAATTTGACAGATTTTTTTTAACCAAGTCTTTAAATATGACCATACTCTATGTCCCACACTTCACATCTAGTAATCTATCCTAAAGGAACAAGATAGCTACATTCACAAATAAACATTTTCTTTATGCTGCTTAGTACTTTTCAGGTTTTCTAGCATGCATTTTTTATGCTTAGAAAAAACTAATAAATATGATTGGGGTAGAAAAAACACAAAATAGAATAACTTTCTGTGGGAAATCACTATTAAACAGGTTTTGAGCTGATGGATACATTAAACTCAATCAATCCTGAGAATCCCAGTGTAAACCCATTCTCAGTCTATGATTTATTATAGATTTTATCTAAACCTATTGGAAGCAATTTATGTTTTCAACATTCACAAGAACCTGGTCAAGAGGTCACCCATGGCTACTACTAGGTGTTCAATATGACTCCCTGCACCACTGAAATGTCTCTCCTGCCTCCTGTGGTTCACCCTGCCTGGGCCGGTCACCAGCTTTCGACATGACTTGTTTTCTCTCTTGGGCTTTGCCTTTCTTTCTGTATAGTACCTCTTCAAACACGCTTCAGGGTTTGAGGCTAATGTTTTTAGTTATAAGTCAGGACATGCCTCAGGGGATGGGAGGAAGTGTGGCCTTGTGAAAGAATGGAATTTAGAATTCAGACTTAAATTTGGATTCAAGTCTGAGCTCTACCATTTATTTACATTTATAATTTTAAATTTATTCTAATCATTCAAAGTTTAAATTTCTATTTAAATCTTATTTCTTAGATTTAAATCTCAGCTTTAACATTTATTAGCTGTGTGATCTTATGCTTCAAGTCTTTGCCCTTCTCTATAAAAAAGTGTAATAATATCCTTTTGTTGTTATGAAAATAATCTGTGTATACAGCTAGCCCTGGCATAGGACAGCAACACAATAAACAGTTCCCTCCTTTCTTTCTTTCCTTTATAGCATCTGCTGCATTTGAAGGGAGAAAGGACATGTGAGGAACATAGATGGCTGTGTCAGAGGGCAGGAAGTGGGGAAAGAAAAGCCCTGGTTTCTCTGGCACCAGGGCTGTGGATGGAGGGAAACTGTGGGTGGAGATGCATTGAGGATCGGAACTGGAAGCAAGCCTGGGTGGGTTGTTTGGTAAATGTAGGCAGGCTCTTAAGAGAAGAGGGAAAGACTGCACACGCTCTACACAGGCTGGAGGAGTGAGGCGGGGACATAAGAAACATTGTCACCCCTTCTTGACTGGGCTGCGTCACTAGTGGGCAAAGGACATTAAGCCAGGCAAAGGGTTGGTAACATTTCAGGCAGGAAAGGAAAAGATTCTAGCAAGAATAGAATGTTTCTAAGCTCACACAGCAAACTTTAGCTCTGGGATCCAAAATAAATTTCTCCATCAAAGGGAATATCTAGTTAAGGCTGGGAATAAGAGCAAGGTTTAAATGAAATCAACTGCAATTGACAAGAGTTAAGAACTATAACCAAAGTGCAACTAGATGGATATTTTTGTTAAAATCCTTTATTAGGTCACAGTGATATATATATATGAGCCAAGAATTTCCAAGATACTCTTGAAGAATAAAAACAAAGTAGGAGAAACTGATCTATAGATAAATGGGATTATTATAAAGCTACACTAATTAACTCCAAATAAATCAATAGAACAGAATGGAGTTCAGAAACAGATACATGCAAATAGGAACTCAATGACTAAAATAGTTCTGCAGAGTGGGGGAAGGGTGGTCAGTTCAACAAATGGTGCTGGGCAAGTGTGTTTTCACATGGAATAAAATGAAGCAAACATGACTTCTACTTCTTGCCATACATAAAAATAAATTACCAGTTGTAGAGTAAAATGTGAAAGGCAAAACATAAACTGCTGGAGGATAACATAAAAGAATCTTCATGGCCTTAGGGCAGGGAATGGTTACCTCAAACAGCACCCCCCAAAAATTCATTAATCATTGAAACATTGAATAAAAGTTCAATTATGAAATTATAAAATTAAAAAATATTCTGTTCATTAACAAAACTTTTTTTTTTGCAGTACTGGAGATTGAACCCAGGGGCATTCTACCTCTGAGCTACACCCCTAGCCCTATTTTTTTATTCTTTATTTTGAAAGAGGGTCTCACTAAGTTGCGGAGGGCCTCAAAAAGTAGCTGAGGCTGGCTGCGAACCTGCGATCCTCCGGTCTCAGTCTCCCAAGTACTGGGATTACAAGCGTGCGCCACCATGCCCGGCTTAGAACTTCTGTTTAAGAAGACCATTTACAGAATAAAAACTGCTCATTTCAAATAAAAAAAAGTAGATGACTGCATTAAAAACAAATTAGGGTTGGAGCATGTTGCTTAGTGGTAGAGTGCTTGCCAAGCATGTTCTAGGTCTTGGGTTCAATACCCAGTACCACAAGAAAAAAAAAAAAAGAAACCAACCAAACAGAATTCACATTAACAACAACAACAAAACTATTGTACTGTAAAAAACGAAGTCTGATCAAAATTGAAATATAAGTGAATTGAAATATACTTTGCAATGTATTACACAAAGGGCTAATGTCCCTGATATAAAAAATTATTTATATTGAGGGGAAAAAGACCAAAAATCCTGGAAAAATGTACAAAATATATGAATAAACAATTCATCAATGGATGTAAATGGCCCTAAAAAACTTTTACAAGTTCATTCATAATAAGAGAAATGCAAAATAAAAATACACTGAGATACCATTTACTATCCATCAGTTGGGCAAAGAATTGAAAAGTTGATAATACTTTTATTAGGCAGTCTCACAAGTTCTTGGGAATACAAAATGGCACAACCATGATAAAAGGGAATTTGGCAACACTGAACAAAACTACATATGCATTTACCTTTTACTCAAAAATCATACTTTTGGGAATTTTCTCTGAAAACATACTTGTAAAAATATGAAAATACATAATGCCAGCATTAGTATTATTTATAATTATAAATATCAGAACTACCAAAATGCACAAATATAGGATACTGGTAGAATCTAAGATATTTAAACTCAAGGGAGTATCACAATGCTATAAAAAGTGAAGATTTGCATAAAATTATATGAAGCAATTTCTAGAACATAATGTTCAGAAAAAAGAGCATATACAGCATAAAATCTTTAGTGTTCTTACACTAAAAGGCAAAATGAAAAATAAACAATTCTGCTTATTTTGGCAAAAAGAAATGCAGAAAGAAACAAGAGGAATGGAGCTGGTTACCCACAATGGGTGGGAAGAAAGGGGTGAAGGGACAGAGAAAGGAGTAAGACTTTAGTACATATTTGAATGGTTTAGACTTTAGGATGCATGTTAATGTTCTCTACATATTCAAAAAATAAAATTAAATCCTGAATTAGATACTGGATTAGAGAGAAAAGAGATGCTATGCATGGCAATTATTGGGAGAACTTAAAAAACTGCAAAAATGCAACTATAGATTAACTGTACTGTGGTTATAGAAAACAATATCCTTGTTCCTTGGGAATATCCACGGCAGGATTGAGGAACAGAGGGCACAGTGTTGCAACTTACTCTCAAAAGATCAAAAAATAAATTATATGTATGTGTTCATGTTTGTATATGAATGTATTTGTATATAGAGAATTTTTAAATGACAAAGATGTTAAGAATTGGTGAATTTAAAGAATAAAAATGTTTCTATTATCTTGAAAATTTTCTGTAGAATAGGTGTTACTTAGCCAGGTGTGGTGGCACATGCCTGCAATCCCAATACTCAGGAGGCTGAGACAGGAGGATCTTAGGTTCAAGATCCTCAGCAACTTGGTGAGACCCTGTTTCAAATTAAAAAATAAAAAGGGCTGGGGGTATAGCTCAGTGGTAGAATGCCCTGGGTTCAATCCCCATTATCACACACTCTAAAAAAGGTATTACCTCAAAAATAGTTTTAGGGGGCTGGAGGTGTAGCTCAGTGGTAGTCTGTGTTTATCATGTGTGAGGTCCTGGGTTCAATCCCCAGCACCGCAAAAACAAACAAAAAAATTAAGTTTTAAAAACCTGATCAGGACTTGAAGCACTACTAAAACAATCAAATCAATACTGGGATGATAAACCATTGGGGGCTTTCAGGTATATCTATGATGGATGGATTGACTGATTTCATTGTTTATGATAAACATTTCAATGAATGGAAAACAGATGCCTTCATTTCACAAGCCATATTCCCAGACTATCGAAGGACCAAAAGAAACGTAGTTGTACCTCTGATCCTATTAAGCAATAGATTTTTGCCTCTAGTAAAATTTGCTCAGTCAGATGACCCTCACCATCAATTTGAATGTATTAATAGGTAGAATGAAGTTATATTTATAAACTTATGGTGCAGAAAATGCTGTTTTTTAAATTAAATGTAATGAACATGAAATTCTTAAAATCAAACAGGCACTGTAACTAAGGACACTAGTTTGGGGCCTCTGTACACTAGCCATCAGGACTGCCCAGCAGCTGAGAGACAGAAGGAACTGTGGCTTGGGCCTAGCAGCCTAGGACCCACTGCACCTCGTCCCACTGGTCAGCCAGAATGTGCAGTCCTCAGCCAAGAGCCCTTTAGAATCACTTTATTACTTCGGATGTCAAGGTACACAGATTAAATATTCGTTTATTTGACCCAAATCGAACAATAACATTAAAATCACACATTAGAAAGTAGCGCAATTATCCTTCAAAATAGGCAATGATGGTTTAATTAAAAAGGTTAACAAAGCAGATGTGGAAAAATCAGGATACCAAGATAAGTAACAAGGGGAGCACATGAGGACTAAAATATTTGACTATTTGGGGTCCTAACTCAACTATTTATCATAGTCATGCTAAAAGTAACTGAAGAAATGTGCACCTAATTATTGACTGCTGTATATGGGGAAAGATTACAGGGAAATAAACACATTCTTCAGTGTCTGAATTTTGAAGAATAAGCATGTATTGCCTTTTCAATTAAAAAAAGCTAACATCAGATCTAGCGATGTCATAAGGACATACAGATGTGAATGAATGGCCATAGCAAACAAGCTACGTGAGCTGGCTTTATAGAGGTCAAACTGAAACTCTAGTGTTTTCAGCTCTAGTGTTTATTAGTTAACTAATAAACTAATTAGTGTTAGTTAACACTAATAACACTAATAACTAGTGTTTCTTCTAGTGTTTATTAGTTAACTAATAAACATCAAGTTCAAAATTCTCAAAAGGAAATAAAATAAGCAAATGAAGAAATGTGGGCATTGTTCATTCAATAATACAGAAGCTCTCTGGATTCAAAACAGCAAATCTTTATTATGTAAAACTTTTATAATAATTTCAATGGAAGTTGGCTTTAAAAAGCCATAAAACACTATGAATCAAATGTCTGACAGATACAAAAAAGGACACAGAGCACATTAGGGGAAGGAGCTTTTAAATATTGTACATTTCCAAAGAAAAATTTTACACTAGGAGACATTTTTAGTCAATATTTTAATAAAAGATTTTCTTTATGAAAACATAAAACATTCTCTCTGTTCTTGAACCTTTATGTGTAAAATTTACCAAACTGACAATTTCTATAGTAACAGGCTGAACTGGGTGAGATATGTAAAACAATTTACACATAAGACTAGAAGGCTAATTATGGTACTGCTGCATAGACTTAGTATTACTGCATAGGTTCTAAATTTATTACAAAACTATACTAACCTCTAATTTGAGATTTGCAGTTGAAATATCCTGACTGCTTCTAATGGTAGAAGCACCACCTTGTGGCAAAGCAGGCACTCTGAATTATAGACATCAGGACAGGTACCTAGAGAGGAGGGAACCTTCGGTGGGCTTCCACAGCAGTAGTGGTATCTTTGGGGACCTGTGTAGTGATTCCATGAGTGCTCACTTTGCAATTATTTGTTAAACCCTATGACTTTTCTGTATTTATTGTAGTTAGAAATTTTTAAAGTTTATGAAAAAAGGTTTTATCTGTACCTGAACTAAAGGTCACCTGCCTAGGAAGCCTGAGTTTTCATTTCCCAGAATTGACTTGGAGTACAATGCATTCGTATCCTTGTATTTGTAAAATAGGAGACAAGTTTCCAGGAAGAGATTTATTCTTTGGAAATAATGAAAAGACTCCCCACAATTGTTTTCCTCAGAATGTTTTCATTGCTGCTCTCCCACATCTTCCAAAAGCGATTGCCATCTGAAAGACCCCTACACAAGCATGTCTGAGAACTATCACCAAAAAACAATAGATTTTGCTTTTGATACAGAAAATCAAGGATGTGTGGCACATTTAACCATGTAACAATGTTCAATGAAAGAGGTTTTGCTTTCACATTTTATTTACCATATTTCTAGGGTTTAATGCACTACCCACAAAATGACTTAGTTGAAGAGATTTTCATCCTCTGTAACTGCCACAGAATCACTTTCCTAGCTAACTGCATCATGTCAGGTAGCTCTTTTCATGCCCTAGAACAAATTTTTAGAGGGAAAAAGCCTTATTCCTTTTTTCCAGGAACCCGTTAGGATACTTTAGTGACCATGTCCTCACCCTCGCCCCCGCCCATGAACATTTAACTGGAACATGAGGTGAGCTATTAGCTGACACTGCCCTGCAGCTCAGATGAGCCAGCGTGCCAGGCACAAGGGGGACACCACATCCCCAGAGACTGTCCCCCCTGCTGGCTTCCATTCCCCCACTAAACCCCAGAGTTAACCTCTGCTCCATTCACATATTGGGAATATTTTGGACTTTAAAGTGCAATAAAGATGTGGGCAGATCAGCTTGAAGGTGCATAACAGGACAATGCCTTCCAGTGACTTAATGATACTTGCTAAAATAATCCTTACCCACAAGTTAGACACAAACATATTTTTAAAAGAAACTTATTAGAATGTTATATTGTAACTTTTGACTTAGAACATCTCCAAAATGCTATATAGAGGCAGCCACTATCCAAATGCTCTCTTATAATCTGACACATTCCAGATATGATTATTCTCATGGTCATGAACAGTGTTCAGTCAAGTGTTGGTTTCTATTTATAAAAAAATCAGGTTGTTGTACCACCAAGATCCATAATTTCCTCAAGAAGTTTTAAAATATAGTTGCCTCATAAGATTAAAAGAAGGAATACTCTTGGCCAGGGCATGCTGGTGCCTGCCTATAACCCTAGCTACTCTGGAGGCTGAGGCAGGAAGACCACAAGTTCAAGGCCAATCTAAGAAACATTTTTTTTGTTTGACTTCTTAATGATTGCCATTCTAATTGGGGTCAGATGAAATCTTAGAGTAGTTTTGATTTGCATCTCCCTGATTGCTAATGATGTTGAACATTTTTTCATGTATCTATTGGCCATTTGTATCTCTTCTTTTGTGAAGTGTCTATTCATTTCAGTTGCCCACTTCTTGATCGGATTGTTTGTTTTCTTAGTGT
>PVJS01045174.1:0-16343 GCA_004027185.1 Glis glis
GCTCGCGCATGCGTGCGCGCTCTCTCTGTCTCTCCTTGTCTCTCTCTCTCTCTTTACTTAGTGAGGCCCTCCGCAACTTCGTGAGACCCGGTTTCAAAATAAAGTATAAAAAAATAGGGCCGGGGGCGTAGCGCGGAGGTAGAACGTCTCTGCGTTCAATCCCCGGTACCGCAAAAAAAAAAAAAAAAAAAAAAAAAAATATATATATATATATATGGATTGGGGCATATATGTTACTACATATATATATATTGCATTGAGTCTGCAGCACTTCAGTGGGAAATTTGTATTTACATTTGAGTGATGTCCGTGTGTCTGCAGGTGGCTTTCAGTTTTAATGTCAGTTATCACAGCCTAAACTAGCACTTTCTGGAATAAAAGGAGATCGTTAGACTGTGAGTAGTTACCACAGGAAACTGACTGGAAAATCCGACATCTGTTGGAGTGGAATCTGGTCGGAGGGTCGTAGAGCTCCTGTCACTACTGCTAAGACCTCACTTGAGTATCACAGTTTTATTGTGGACAAAAGTTCCAGTAACACCACTTTATTAAGAAGAGTGATTGAAGCCGGGTGTGGTGGCACACGCCTGTAATCCCAGTACTTGGGAGGCTGAGATAGGAGGATCGCAAGTTTGAGACCAGCCTTAGCAACTTAGAAAGACTCTCAGCAACCTAATGAGACCCTATTTCAAAACATAAAATAGAAAGGGCTGGGGGTGTAGCTCAGTGATAGAATGCCCCTGGGTTCAGTCTCCAGCACCACAAAAAAAAAAAAACTGGTTGAGAACAAGTAGATTTTCTTTCACTGTTGTCTCCTCCTCCTCCTCCTCCTCCTCCTCCTCCTCCTCCTCCTCCACTCCTCCTCCTCCTCCTCTTTCTTTCTATCAGAGTAAGAGACAATACTCTTTTTATATATGAAGACTTCAGGCTGGTAGAAATAACATTTTCCTCCAGACAGACATTGGTTTTCCCCAAGGACATTGCAAGACTCGCTGTTGCCCTCCTGGTCTGCATCCACAGAGCGGCAGGAATCCTGTCAGTGGTTCTCTGCCTTCATTAGCCCCTCCCCGCCTCGCTCCCCCACCCACATTTGTATCCTTCATGTCACTCAATAGGGGACATGTCCAGCTGTCAACCAAAGCAGTACTGTAAAGTCCTGAGCATGACCAAGCGTGGTTCAGAGGATCTGTCGAAGATCTCTCCACCAGGCTGTCAGACACTGACACGGACGGGAAAAGAAGAACATTGGATTCAAATCTCCAAGGACTGCTCGAGAAATTATCGAGGCTGCTGGGCGTGTTGGCGCACGCTTGTAATCCCAGTACTTTGGGAGGCGGAGACCGGAGGATCCGGGTTCGCGGCCAGCCTCAGCTCTCTCGCTCTCTCTCTCTCTCTCTCTCTCTCTCTCCTTAGTGAGGCCCTCCGCAACCTCGTGAGACACGGTTTCAAAATAAAGCATAAAAAATAGGGCCGGGGGCGTAGCGCGGAGGTAGAACGCCCCTGCGTTCAATCCCCAGTACCGCCAAAAAAAAAAAAAAGAAATTATCTAGGCTTAGGGCGTCTCGCAAAGACAAACGTCACTGGCGTCACTTTTGTATACATTGACTACCTCCAACTTTTGTATGTATAACGTTTTTCCCTGCTAAATGTTCCCTTCTGGGCTGGGCATAGTGACACACGCCTGTAATCTCAGTACTTGGGAGGCTGAGACAGGAGGATCGCAGGTTCAAAGCCAGCCTCAGCAACTTAGTGAGACTCTCAGCAACCTAACAAGACCCTGCTTCCAAATAAAATATAAAATAGGTCTGGGGGTGTAGCTCAGAGGTTGAATTCCCCTGGGTTCAATCCCCAGTACTGCACACACATACACACACACACACACACACACATACACACACACACACACACACACACACACACAGAGTTCCCGTTCCTTCCTGTTGTGCTAGACTTTGCCCCTGTCTTTCCCCTCCCTCCTCGCTTTCTTACTGTCTGTTGTTCTCTGTTTCCATTCTCTGATCCAGAACGGCAGCGACTGGGGGCAGATGGAATGAAGACAGAGTTCATGAACATCTTCACACCGTCCATGGGACCCTGCTGTCCCCACTGCCCCTGCTGCCCATCACTTCTGCCGCCCTGGGGAGGATCCCCAGCCTGGGCTTCATTTTTTTTTTTTTTTTTTGCGGTACCGGGGATTGAACCCAGGGGGCGTTCTACCTCTGTGCTACACGCCCGGCCCTATTTCTTATACTTTATTTTGAAACCGGGTCTCACGAAGTTGTGGAGGGCCTCACTAAGGAGAGAGAGAGAGAGCAAGAGACAGGGAGAAAGAGAGAGAGAGCTGAGGCTGGCCGCGAACCCGGATCCTCCGGTCTCCGCCTCCCAAAGTACTGGGATTACAAGCGTGCGCCACCACGCCCGGACTGCATTCCCACCTGCGCCACCACGCCCGGACTGCATTCCCACCTTTTCTCATCCCGTGCATTGTAACATGGAGTGATCACGGGAGGTTTAGGGTTGGGCTTCACAGTTTGAATTGTGGCTTCACCACTTGTTAGCCATGTGACACTGGTCATCAGATACAATTTTCTAAGCCTCGATTTCTCTATTTGTGGGTCCCTGCTTCTGGAGTTTTGCTGAGGGTGAAACGTGGTGGCCAGTGTTAAGGGCTTAGCTTAATTTGGGGCACTTAGGAAGCCCTTAATAAATGTTATGTGCTATAATATTATTGTCACAATCGTCATGATTATCACAGTCATTCATAGTCGATCCAGGACTTACACAGCCGTGTGCGATGGTGCACAACTGTAATCCCAGTACTCAGGAGGCTGAGACAGGAGGATTGCAGGTTTGAGGCCAGCCTCAGCAACTTAGCGAAACTCTTAGCAATTTAGTGAGACCCTGTTTCAAATAAGAAATAAAATATGGCTGGTGGTGTAGCTTGGAGGTCGAATGCCCCTGGGTTCCATCCCCAGTACCAAACAGAAAAAAAGTATACATTTATTGAGCACTTTGCATACATCAAACATGTGCTAAGAATTCAGAATGAAGCAGAAAACAAGGCCGCACGACCTTCACCCTCACAGAGTTTGAGACTTTTGTTTTTATTACTTTTCTTATTCAAATCATAGGGATATCTGAGACCATAGCCCAGAGTACTGTGCCCCCTCCCTGAACCCAGTACCATGCAGATATTTCCATAGGAGCATGGTTAAGTATGGGGAGCGAGATCTCATTGTCTTGTTGGCAGTGTTAGGACAATAGGTAATATAAAGTAGTAATAAGAACTTAAAAGAATAGGAAGCAGAGCTAGTGATAGGCTGTGCTCTTTTATTTTACTCCTGTATTTATATATGTATATATGTATGTATGTATTTGTTTGTTTATTGTTTATTTATTTATTTTTGCATGGTACTGGGGACTGAACCCAGGGGCATTCTACCTCCGAGCTACACACCCAGCCCTATTTTTAAATTTTTATTTGGAAACAGGGTCTCCCCAGGTTGATAAGATTCCTACTATTTACTGAGGCTGACCTCGAACCTGTGATCCTCCCGTCTCAGCCTCCCAAGTATTGGGATTACAAGTGTGCGCCACCACGCCCGGCTTATTTTTAAATTTTGAAACAGGGTCTCACTGAGTTGTGGAGGGCCTCACTAAGTTGCTGAGGGTGGCTTGGAACCTGCGATGTTCCTGTCTTAGCCTCCCAAGTACTGGCATTCAGACGTGTGCCACCATACTGGGTGGGTGTGCTGTTTTAGATAGACCTATCCACGGGCCTCTCGAGCAGAAACCTGAGTGGTGGGAAGGGGAATCCACAGCCGTGTCCTGGGGAAGGTCATCCTGCAGAGAACCGCAGCTGCACAGACCCCAGGGTGCACACGTGTGCTCACTGGGAAGAGGGATGTGTGGGACCAGAGGATGTAGAGTCCTGTGTCATTGGGACGTCACTTTACCCTGAAGTGTGCAGGGAAGCCGGCAGAGTTTGATTTGACTTACAGAGACTAGATTGAAGGAGGTCAAGAATGGAAAGAGACCAGCTAGGAGACCAGGTAGGAGGCACATATAGTAAAACGATGGAGAATGTGTTCTGCTTTCCAAATAAAAATAACTCTGCAGTTTATAACCAGTTTATACATGGGAGGCTGTTATGTTTGATGTTAAAATGTTAAGGAAGTAAAAACCTTGAGAAAAATCTGGGTGTGGTGGCACATGCCTGTCATCTCAGTACTTGGGAGGCTGAGACAGGAGGATCAAAGGTTTGAGGCCAGCCTCAGCAATTTATCAGGAGCATGTTTCAAAATAAAAAATAAAATAGGGCCGGGGGAGATAGCTCAGAGGTAGAATGCCCCTGGGTTCAATCCCTAGTACCGTGAAAAAAAAAAGAAAAAAACATCTTGAGAAAATATGACTTTTGCTAAATATAACTATTTCTTACATCTAAGTCTTTACTAGTTGTGCTAGTAAAGTTGTACTAGTAAACACTTGTAGTTGTAATAGTAAAGATTGGTAACATAGTTGTACTAGTAAAGACTAGTTGTACTATTTTAAGCAGCTCAAGGAGATGATCAGACACCAGGCTCATCATCTTAACTATTTCAAAGTGGATGGCAACTTAAGAATCCGTGTTTCCAAAACCATCAGAGATATGGGGGGAAAAAGTCCATTTTCAACTAGAATAAACTTAGCTATATTCTCGAACTTTTCCATGCCAGTGTGTTTATGCGTCCTTTGTATTTTGTCTTTCAGCACATTATCAAATTATAGTAGTGATATAAAGAAAGATTCTGCTCTGAACTTGAACATACCCCGAACCCCAGGACGGCATGGATTAGCACCCACACCTCCACAAAAGCTCCTGTCGCAGCACCCGCCACCGACGCAGGAGGACGACACAGACCAGACTCAGGGAGAACAGACTTGTGTGGCCAATGGCGTCATGGCGGCCCAGAGCCAGACTGAATGTGAAGAGGACAAAGGGAACCCTGGTAGCCCAGACACTCCTATTCAAACGGCTGAACCCTTTCTCGATGAACACCTAGCAAACGGAGAGAGAGATGAAAGTACCACCGCCTCCGTGTCACCCACAACGAGTGACCGCGACGGGAATGTTTCTGACAGTAGCTGCAGGACTCCGAGCCTCGGCCCCGTGCTCCCCCTCAAAGAAGAAGGGACAGAAACGGACGCCAAGGTCCAAGGAAGGGAAAACGGAGAGAGCCCCGTGGAAGTGGACCAACTGGACCAGCACCCTGAAGCAAAGGTAGAGCAGAGACTAGCTCATGAGCAGGGTCCCTGCCCAGCCGTAGCTGTTCATCACTGTTTCACAGCATTGGTGACAGGAATGTGTCACCCGCTGCTAGCCCACGTGGAGCTCTGGGCGCTAGTGCGTCTTTCCCCTGCTCTGGGTGGGAGCGCCCTACGTTTTATGTAGTGTCTGTTGATCTTTCTACTGTGATTTCAAGTGTTAGAATGGTATAGGGACTTTGATATAGGAACTCTCCACCTCCACGTGCTGTTTATATAGGAGGGAAATGTTCTGTTGTTGCTGAAGGAAATTTTCTATTCTTTGTTTCCTGACATTTTTCTTTTCTTTTTGGTGGTACTGGGGATTGAACCCAGGGGCATTCTACCTCCAAGCTACATCCCCAGCCCTATTTTGTTTTGAAACAGGATCTCTCTAGGTGGCTGAGAGTCTCACTACTAGCCAAGGCTGTCCTCAAACCTACAATCCTCCTGTCTCAGCCCCTTGAGCACTGGGATTACGGGCATGTGTGACCACACCTAACTTTCATAAAGTTTCTAACCTAGTAAAAAAAAAAATACTAGAGCCAGAAGATGAACCTGCCACTAGCAGATGATGGGTTTGAGGAAGTGAATACGGAAGTGTTAAATTATGCAACCAATTTAACTCTTTCTGGACTTCTCATTTTTTAAAGTTTTCTGATATCCAATTTTATAACAAATTACTTAGTTTGGGAGTTAGGAGGCCATTTAAAAATCATAAGCCATGCATGGTGGTGCAGGTCCTTAATCTCAATACTTGGAAGGCTGAGACAGGAGGATTACAGGTTTGAGATCAGCCTCAGCAATTTAGTGATGTACTCAATAACTTAGCAAGACCCCGTTTCTAAATTAAAAAAAATAAAATAAAATAGGGCTGAGGGTGTAGCTTGGAGGTAGAATGACCCTGGGTTCCTTCCCCAGCACCAAAAAAAAAAAAAAAAAAAACCCCATAAACTGTGCATGGTGGCGCACACCCGTAATCCCAGTACATGGGAGGCCAAGATAAGAGGATTGCAGGTTTGAGGTCAGCCTCCTCAACCTAGCGAGACCCTGTTTCAAAATAAAAACTAAAAAGGGCTGGGGGCATAGCTCAGAGGTAGAATGCCCCTGGGTTCAATCCTCAGTAGTGGGGGGGGGTGCGAGGGGGAGATTATCAGAGTTCAGTGATTCATTAATAGGAAAAGAAACAGTCCCAGAGGTTTGAGTGATTCTCCAAGGTCACACTGCCATATGTCGTTAATCAATGGTCCAGACACTCTGTGCTGCGACTCCCAGGACAGTGTTGTGTCTCTGGAGCAACAAATCATAGACCTAAATGGCTACATGCGGGAAATCTCATGCCCTAGCCACAGCAACAGACTGTGGGGACTGGAAGCCGTCTCCTTTGTGAAGAAGGAGGTAGTCGCATAAACTACCTGGACCATGTTTCTGCTCATGGGCAAAATCTCATCCAGCAAAGTGCTCATTTGCTGGTGGTTATACCATGATTTACCTGTGCCCAGGTAAATCAAAGTGTTGAATTTTCTTAATGTTAACCTAATAAGTATTGGTAAATCTGTTTTACCACAATTAAAAAGGAAATCTTTTTTTTTTTTTTTGCAGTACCAGGGATTGAACCCAGGGGCATTCTACCTCCGAGCTACACCCCCAGCCCTATTTTTTATTCTTTATTTTGAAACAGGGTCTCACTAAGTTGAGGAGGGCCTCACTAAGTAGCTGAGGCTGGCTAAGAACCCGGATCCTCCGGTCTCAGCCTCCCAAGTACTGGGATTACAAGCGTGCGCCACCACTCCCGGCTACAAAGGAAATCTTAAAAAAAAAAAAAAAATAGGTGGGCTCAGTGATGCATACCTGTAATCCCAGTACTTGGGAGGCTGAGACAGGAGGATCGCAGGTTCGAGACCAGCATGTGGCAACCTAGACCCTGTTTCAAAACAAAAAATAAAGTAGGGCTGGGGCGGAGGGTGTAGCTAGAGGTAGAATGCCCCTGGGTTCAATCCCAGTACCACACACACAAAAAAAGATATAGTAGTCATATCATAGACCAAACAATTAGAACCAGGAAATCTTGGTGCTACCTCTGTCTTTTCCACTAACTTGCAGAAATTTTTCTGATTCCAATAACAAGGCCATTGTAATTTTGTTCTTTATTCATATCAGTTTAGTACTTTGGGAATACTTTTAAATTATGGCTTTTATACAGTACTTGGGATTTCTTGGATCACAGGTGCAATATAAATATCATCCTGAATTTCCCTAGATTAGAAAGCTATTTACATCTCTGAAGACAAGAAAAAATTCCCGTTGCTTACTTTCTCTTACTGATTATACTAAGTAACTCCATAGGAGAGTTGAAAATCTAAAACTTGACAATTATCAGAATATTTATAAAAGGCAAATCCAAGTCTTACATCTATTTCAAAATTTTTGATGGTGCTATGTCTTAATGGGCATTAACATGGGCAGACATTCAAAAGGACTGATTCTAAAATATTAGAGTAAGCTGGGCGTGGC
The DNA here is from genome assembly GCA_004027185.1 of Glis glis. Taxonomy (NCBI): domain Eukaryota; kingdom Metazoa; phylum Chordata; class Mammalia; order Rodentia; family Gliridae; genus Glis; species Glis glis. The sequence goes on from PVJS01045174.1 coordinate 7,798, forward strand.
AGCACACACTTATAATCCCAGTACTTGGGAGGCTGAGACCGGAGGATCTGGGTTCGCGGCCAGCCTCAGCTACTTAGTGAGGCCCTCCGCAACTTAGTGAGACCCTGTTTCAAAATAAAGAATAAAAAATCGGACTGGGGGTGTAGCTCGGAGGTAGAATGCCCCTGGGTTCAATCCCCAGTACCGCAAATAAATAAATAAATTAAATTAAATATTAGAGTAAAAAGTGGCTGATGGCGGGGTGTGGTGGCGCACACCTGTAAATCCCAGTACTTGGGAGGCTGAGTCAGGAGGATCGCAGATTCACGGCCAGCAGCAGCAATTTAGCGAGGCCCTCTGCAACATAGTGAGATCTTGTTTCAATATAAATAAAACAGCACTGGGATGTATCTCAGAGGTAGAATGCCTCTGGGTTCCATCCTGAGTATAACAACAAAAAGGTGGTTGATGTTTAATGTATTTACAACTGGAAGTGATATCATCCTTTTGACTGACCCCAGGAGGCGTTCACCCCAAATACGCAGAGCGCCAATGGCTTGTGTCATCTTGCCAGCGAAATAATTTGTATACACTGCCTCTCAAGCAGCGAAAGTTGAAATGAGGAAGTGGGTGGGAGAAAGTGACTCATGCTTGGCAACATTTATCTGAAACAGCAGAGAAACAGGACATTGCAAATTCAATGTCTCCCTATCGCGTCTTTGTGCTCGAGCCATGGTGAGAAGATACGATTAGAACCCAGGAAACCTTTTACGGTGGGATGATGCCGCAGCCATGGTTCTAAGACAGCAAGAGCTGTCCTCCTGAAGGGACGCGCTCTGGTTGGCGACAAGGCCACTGGTTGTCAGCGGGACTTTTTCTCCTTCATGTTACATGTTGTCGTGTGCACATGTTCATCCATGAGTATTGCTTGGTTTGGGGGAGAGATCTGTGTTGGTTTTCTTAGTAAACTAGTAAAACGGAGTAGTACAGCTGCCCTTTCTCCTAATTGGGCTTTTAAGCAGCGGATGACACATGCTGGATGCACGGAGAGGAAAATGAAAACATTCTCTGCAGAGCTGTGGGTCCACACGCCGCATCTCTCCCGTGTGAACACGTACAACTGGTATCTACATGGCGGCAGTGTGAGCTCTGAGCTTTGTACGTTGCCTTTCCTTTTTCCAAAATGCAAACATAAATGTCTTTTGTTTGTTTGTTGTTTTTGTGGTGCTGGGGATTGAACCCAGGGGCATTCTACCTCTGAGCTCCCCCCGCCAGCCCATTTTATTTTATTTTATTTTTGTTGTTTTTTTCGGAGTTTTTTGCGGTACTGGGGATTGAGCCCAGGGGCATTCTACCTCCGAGCCACATCCCAAGCCCTATTTTTTTATTCTTTATTTTGAAACAGGGTCTCACTAAGTTGCGGAGAGCCTCACAAAGTAGCTGATGCTGGCCGTGAACCTGGATCCTCCTGTCTCAGCCTCCCAAGTACTGGGATTACAAGCGCGCGCCACCACGCCGGGCTTTTATTTTTTGTTTTGAAACAGGGTCTCACTAGGTTGCTGAGTCTCACTGCTTGCAGAGGTTGTCCTCAAACCTGTGATCCTCCTGTCTTAGCCTCCTTAGTACTGGGATTACAGGCATGCACCACCACGCCCAATAGACACAAATGTTAATAGTGTTAAGACGATAGATTTTCTTAGGTCTATTTTACTATATTTAAAAAGGAAAATCTTTAAAAAAATAAAAAGTTCAGTCAGGTGTGGTAGCGCATGCCTGTAATTCCAGTACTCGGGAGGCTGAAACAAGAAGATCGCAAGTTTGAGGCCAGCCTCAGCAACTTAACAAGGCCCTCTACAATTTACCGAGAACTTTTTTCACAATTAAAAAGGGCTGGGGGTGTAACTCAGAGGTAGAATGTCCCTGGGTTCAATCCCTAGTACCAAAAAAATTAAATTAAAACCAACTGCGGACCAGGAAATCCTGACGTTCCTCTGGCTGTGCGCTCAGCTGCAGTATGACCTTGAACAGGTCATGCGATTCCTCATGCGTGTAGTTAAAGGATGCAAACTGTATGCGCTCAAGGTCCCTTTCAGCGATAATATAATTCTATGCTGCTGTATGTAGATACATTCCTCCAGATTACCAGCTTCTGCTTAAAGTCTTTTTTTTCTGGCATACTTTTATTGGTGCATTGTAATTATACATCATAGTGAAATTTAACATGATACAAAGGTACGTGCATATATCATTTGGTGTGTTTCTCTCTGCAGAGGAAAATTAAACTGCCTATTGTGTATTGAACTTTAAGACATAATGGAATATTTTGAGTTTCACTATGCAGGCAACTGAAAAAAAATTACTTTTTTTTTCAGTATTAGGAATTGAACCCAGGGGCCTTCTACCCCTGAGCTTCACCCCCAGCCCTATTTTATTTTTCATTTTGAAACAGGGACCACTAAGTTGCTGCAGGCCTGGCTATGTTGCTGAGGCTAGCCTCAAACCTGCAATCCTCCTGTCTCAGTCTCCCAAGTACTGGGATTATAGGCGTGTGCCAATGTGCCAGCTCGCCTGGCTTACTTCTGTCTTTATATAACCAGTTATAGAGATATATGTCAGAATAGTCTTCAATAAATTTCACTTAAACCAATATTAAATTAGTAGACATTTTCCAAATGCCCCCAGGCATGGGAAAATGAGGGAATAGAGAATGGAAGGCACACTTGCAGAGTTACTTTAAGAAAATAGATGCACATTAAAATAGCATGAATCATCAGTATTAAAGATTGAGAACTGACTTGAAAATAGTCTCGCCTTGTGAACAGTTTCACTGATTTGGGGGGGGGGATATTTTGATAATGAATCACTTTCGGATTGGGCATAGTGGGGCACGCCTGTAATCCCAGTACTTGGGAGGCTGAGACAGGAGGATTGAAAGTTCGAGGCCAGCCTCAGCAACATAGGAAGATCCTCAGCAACGTAGTGAGACCCTGTTTCAAAATAAAAAATCAAAAGGGCTGTGGGTGTAGTTCAGAGGGATAATATCCCTCAGTTCAATCCCAGCACCACAAAAAAATAAAAATAAATGCAGCTCAGAACTAAAAGAAAATAGTGAGCACTATGTGGTAACTTTAGCTGACACATACCAGGTCTTGGATCTTTTTAAGTTTAACCATGGATCACAGCAGATTAAAAGATTGAAATGTGTTAAAGGGCAGATGTTGTTATAAGGAAACTTATTAAAACCCGTCAGTTACAGGGAATAGAGAGGCAAAGGAATATTGTAGTGTGAGCGTGGACCTGTGTGCCCGCGCCGGCGTGGGACCTCCGGGACGTTATGGGCAGCAGCACTGCAAGTCCTGTCTGGCACGATAAATGTGGGTTGTCATAAATAGCTCAGACTGTAATACGTGTACTCTGCTATGAGACTCAGGTAAATTGTTCAGTATGGTTTAGAATGAATTTTATTAAAAATGGTTATCCTTCCCCAAATTTATACACTTCAATTGTTAAGCATTGGTTGTCTAGAAATACACTAAGGCGAGTGCTGCATTTGTTGATAATGCCGTATAAATGGAAACCTGTCTTTATAGTTTCATGAGCTTTTAATATCCAGGGTATACTTTCACAGATTATCTTGGTATATTTTTCTCGAATTTATTCAGAATTTCCTTGCTCTATATAGATTAATATAGATATATTTATAGATATAAATCTTTCATATGCTAGCTTTATATTTAGCTTTATATAGTGAGCCAGATATTAATATATAGAATTGTACTTTTTTTTGGTGCTGGGGTTGAACCCAGGGACAGTCTACCTCTGAGCTACACCCCCAGCCCTTTTTATTTTATTTTTATTTTTTGGTACTGGGGTTGAACCCAAGGCATTCCACCTCTGAGCTATACCCCAGCCCGATTTATGTTATTGTTTGGGTTTTTTTTTTTTTTTTTTTGGTGCTGGTGTTGAACCCAGGGCACTCTACCTCTGAGCTACACTCCAGCCCTGTTTATTTCTTCACTTTGCAACAGGACCTCACCAGGTTGCTGAGAGTTTCCCTACATTGTTGAGGCTGTCCTGGAATCTGCAACCCTCCTGCCTCAGCCTCCCAAATACTGGGATTAGCACTACCATGCCCAGCTAGAATTGTACTTCTTAAGAGTAAAGCAAAAAAAATTGTTATTGACAACATAAGCTCAATTAATAATGTGTAAAAACTTTAATAACAGTTTTATTAAGAATATATCTAGCAGAGGCAGATAAAAAAAGTAATACTTCATTTGATCAGAATGACAGAAATTATTTGATAAAGTGGTTGACAGATGAAGAAGGTGGTGCTCACAAAGTAGAGACTTTTCTTTTTTTTTTTTTTTTTTTTTTGGTAGTACTGGGGATTGAACCCAGGGGCATTCTACCTCCGAGCTACACCCCCAGCCCTATTTTTTTATTCTTTATTTTGAAACAGGGTCTCACTAAGTTGCAGAGGACCTCACTAAGCTGAGGCTGGCCGTGAACCCAGATCCTCCAGTCTCAGCCTCCCAAGTACTGGGATTACAAGCATGTGCCACCACGCCCGGCTTAGTAGAGACTTTTCTAAGTAGAGACTTTTCTAAGTAGAGACTTAGAAAAACACAAAACTTAAATATTCATTTGCTAGTTATTTCTCTTATTTATCTATTTACTTATATATTTATTCATTTAGTACTGGGGATTGAGCCAAGGGTTGTTCAACCTCCAAGCCACATCCCCAGCTATTTTTATTTTTTATTTTGAAACAAGATCTCACTAAGTTGCTGAGATTGGCCTTGAACCTGTGGTCCTCCTGTCTCAGCCTCCCAAGTACTTGTGGTAGAGATGGCGGGCAGAAAGGCTGGTGGTGGTGCTGGGGATGAGAGGGTAGAGTTGCTAATTAGGTTTGTTTTGTACTACTGAGTTTATGGCACCAGCAAGACATTCATTTGGAAATATTAATTAGGCACGTGGAGCCCAAGAAGCAGGAAGAAGATGTACACATTGGTGTGATTAATAAACTAAAGTGGACCGTGTAGGAACAGCAGGTGCACGCAGAAAGCACAGACATAACGGATCAGCGCTCGTAATGAATTGTCCACAAAGGGAAAGGAGAGGGCAGTGTCTCAGAACCACAGAGCTTGGGGGAAGGCGGGGGAACAGACATTAGTGACCTTTAAAGAAAAAACATGGTCAACATTTAGAATTGAAACTAAAAGGCCGGGCATGGTGGCATGCGCTTGTAATCCCAGTACTTGGGAGGCTGAGACAGGAGGATCACAGGTTCTCCACAACTTAGTGAGACCCTGTTTCAAAATAAAAAATAAAAAATAGGGCTCAGGGTGTAGCTCATTAAACCCTTGGGTTCAATCCCTAGTAACACACACACACACACACACACACACACACACACACCTCAAAGTGCACCTGGAAACTAGGTCTTCAGTGGGACTTTATGGCTAACTAACTCAGTGAACTCAGGTAACTGAGTAAATTTATGTTGCACATAGGCTATGGGCAAGGCACTGCAGTGAATACAAAGAGAAAAGTTAAGCTGGGCACAATGGCCCATGCCCATAATCCCAGTCACTTGGGAGGCTGAGACAGGAGGACCACAGGTTCAAGGCCAGCCTCAGCAACCTCATAAGACTCTCAGAAACTTAGCGAGAGCTGTTTCAAAAAAAAAGGGCTGGGGGTATAGCTTGGAGGTAGAACGGCCCTGGGTTTAATCCTCTGTACTAAAATAAATAAATAGAGAGAGAGAGAGAGAGAGAGAGAGAAGTTATAGTTGAGATGGAGGTTAAGATTTACAAATGACCATTACTTGTGATTTCATAAGGTAAAAGAAAAAGGAGATATTCTACCTCCAAGTTATACCCCCAGCCCAACCTCTGGTTCAATCCCCAGTACCAAAAAGGAAAATAAAAAAAGGAGAACTCATATAAAGCCATGGTTTAGCCAGGCATGGTGGCACACGCTTGTAATCTCAGTACTTGGGAGGCTGAGACAGGAGGATCACAGGTTTGCAGCCAGCCTCAGCTACTTAGTGAGGCTCTCCGCAACTTAGTGAGACCCTGCTTCAAAATAAAGATTAAAGCTTGGCGTGGTGGCACACGCTTGTAATCCTCGTACTTGGGAGGCTGAGACTGGAGGATCCGGGTTCGCGGCCAGCCTCAGCTACTTAGTGAGGCCCTCCGCAACTTAGTGAGACCCTGTTTCAAAATAAAGAATAAAAAAAATAGGGCTGGGGTGTAGCTTGGAGGTAGAACGCCCCGGGTTCAATCCCCGGTACCACAAAAAAAGAAATAAATAAAATAAAGATTAAAAAATAGGGCTGGGGGTGTAGCTCGGAGGTAGAATGCCCCTGGGTTCAATCCCCAGTATATTAAAAAAAAGGTCACACCTTCCTTCATCATGGGAAAATATAATTAACTGACAGCAGATTTGGTAGAAACTTCCAGCCTTGAGAACAATTTCATATGGTCCTATAAAAACCAGATAATTGACATAGATCATTTATATACACGTCTTAAACATAAAACCTAATGAGTATATGGGGAAAACTAAAAATTTTAGAAGTTTCGAGTCAATGTCTTTAGAGAAAATATTCTTTCTGCTTAAAATAAAATTACATATGAAAACATTTATTGAAGAGTTACAAAGCACAGCATCAATATCGGATTCATTTTAGAATAATTAAAGATGCTGCCCATAGGCACCCTTTAGGAAACTGGAATTTCTCATTAGCGTCACGCCTGCTTCCTGCTGGCGGATGGCACTAAGATTTTGAAGAATGAATCGCTGGCTCCACACAAGCGTTTTCTGCCTACCCAGTTAATGAACTCTGCGAGCTGCAGCGGGGGATCTTTGTCCTGCTTCCTGACATATGGGAGAGGCATGCCAGAAGGCCTGGAAAAAGCTGCAGGAGCCGGTGACATCTGCAAACGAGGAGGTTGAAGCACATTCATGAGTCAGTGAGCTAGTGACTAGCACCCAGGCTGAGCCCAGCCCGGGGAGAGGAGCAGGCCCTCTTGCAGGGGACCGCAGCTGTGATGCACACGGAAATAGCCTAGGTGGGGCATTGAGCAGAAGAGAATTAATTATGTATTTTATTATTCTAAGAGGAGTGTGTCTTTTTCAATTCTGGTAGTTTAGATGTAACATATTTTTGTTTTGAGGCAATACACTGGGAATCAACTATCAATATATGGGTAAAATATGATGTATTTGCAAGTTTAATAAAACAAGCCCTTTAGTTTAAGGGATGCTTAAATAAGTAGTTTTATAATTGCTAGAATAGGCTGGATGTGGTGGCGCACACCTGTAATCCCAGTACTTGGGAGGCTGAAACAGGAGGATCCCAGGTTTGAGGCCAGCCTCAGCAACTTAACCAGGTCCTGTTTCAAATGAAAAATTTTTAAGAGCTGGGTGTGGTGGCGCACGCTTGTAATCCCAGTACTTGGGAGGATGAGACCGGAGGATCCGGGTTCGCGGCCAGCCTCAGCTACTTAGTGAGGCCTCTGCAACTCAGTGAGACCCTGTATCAAAATAAAGAATAAAAAAATAGGACTGGGGGTGTAGCTCAGAGGTAGAATGCCCCTGGGTTCAATCCCCAGTACCGCAAAAAAAAAAAAAAAATTTTTTTTAAAAGAGAGCCAAGAGTATAGCTCAGAGATTGAATGCCCCTGGGTTCAACCTCCATTGCCAATATAGTAATAATAATAATTGCCAGTACATTAGGACTCTAGCCTGATTTGTGTGTGTGTGGTACTGTGGATGGAGTGCAGGGGCATTCTACCTCTGAGCAACACCCTCGGCCCTTTATCTTTTGAAACACGGTCTCGCTAAGTTGCTGAGACTGTCTTTGAACTTGCAATCCTGCTGCCTCAGGTTCTCAAGTACTAGGATTACAGGCATGCACCACCATGCCCAGCTATAAATTATTTATAATTCATAATTATTTATAAATTATTTTGAAATGTCAAGCCTGTTTGTTAGACTTCAGTAGAAGGAGGTGAGTTGTTTCATATTAAATCAATATTATATAACCATTACTGTTTCCCAAAGGATCACAGAATAAATGACTTCTTAGTAAAAGTGCCTAAGGACAAAGTAGAGCTTATATAATTTTGAAATGGCAAGTGTTATAAAACAGTATTTACTTACTTTCCTATTTTTTTTTTTTTTTTGCAGTACCGGGGATTGAACCCAGGGCACTCTACCTCCAGGCTACACCCCCGGCCCTATTTCTTTTCTGTACTTTGAAACCCGGTCTCACGAAGTTGCGGAGGGCCTCACTAAGTAGCTGAGGCTGGCCGCGAACCCAGATCCTCAGGTCTCAGCCTCCCAAGTACTGGGATTACAAGTGTGCGCCACCATGCCCGGCTTTACTTTCCTATTTAAAAAAGAAAAAATACTGGGAGTGGTGGCGCACACTTGTAATCCCAGTACTTTGGGAGGCGGAGACCGGAGGATCTGGGTTCGCGGCCAGCCTCAGCTCGCTCTCTCTCTCTCTCTCTCTCTCTCTCTCTCTACTTAGTGAGGCCCTCTGCAACTTCGAG
>PVJS01045175.1:0-16347 GCA_004027185.1 Glis glis
ATTGGGGTGGGGGTACTGGGGATGGAACCCAGAGGCATTCTACCTTCAAATTACATCTCCAACCTTATTTTATTTCTTATTTGGAAACAGAGTCTCACTAAGTTGCAGAGGGCCTCGCTAAGTTGCTAAGGCTGGCTTCGAACTTATGATCCTCCTGTCTCAGCCTCCCAAGTACTGGGATTACAAGTGTGTGCCACCACGTCTGGCTGGCCAGAGGAAATTTATTATTACACAGAAAAACATAAATTTCTAAAATTGGCTCAAGATACAGTAAAAAATTTAGAATAAGTCAATTAAGACTAGGAAAATAAATTATGAGTTTTCAATGAAAAATTCATCATTTAGTTTATAGATGAGTTTTATATAACTTTTGAGAAAAGATAATTCTAAAATTATTTAAATTGTCCTAGGCCATAGAAAATAATGAAATTTCAATATTATAGTTTGATAAAGATACGACAGAGCAAAATACAGACTAATCTATCTCATAAATATTGTTGCAACCACATAAATTATTAGTCAAGAATCCAGCAAGGTATCAAAAGAATAACACAATACTAGCAAGTAGATTTTATTTTAGGAATATAATCATGGTTCATTTACAGTAAATTTATTGAGTAATAAATGTTCAGAGATATTTGATTTAAAAGATAGTTATTTGTCAACAAAACTCCAATAAAACAGGATTAGAAGAAACATGTAAAGAAATACAGAAAACATGTATATTCATTCTGAAGTTTTCAAATAATAATTTTCTAATAATATTTCCTTTTTATAGGATCAGTAATTGAGGCAATAGATGGGAGAATTCTTGCAAGGAAAGCTTTTTGGTTTTCATGGAGCAAAGAGCAGAGCCTTGTATCATCACACAAGTGTGACTATGGTGTATGAGTAACTTATTTGGCATCACAGAATAACTTTCACATATTTTATGTGTATGTACTTTAAGTTTAAGCATTATAATTTTCCAAAAAAGCAGTGTTTCTTCCCTATCTTTTCTTTTGGAGTTAAATATGCATGTCCTTCACATCAGGCAGTATTGGGTGAGGTAGTCCAAGTCATAAACTAAAATGGCATATGTTTCAAGAGTGTAAATGTTCATTGGAGATTGGGGATAGGCACAGTTATTGAATTTAGCCACTAAGTAATTTAGATTATATGTCAAAACAACAGTCATATTATGGATTACAATTAAAAATTTGCATGAATTATAATGATAATACATGAGAGGTCAAAAATATTTTTTGTGATTAAATGGGGACCCTGTAAAATATGCCTCCAAATTCCTGGAGGTGCATATAAGTCTACACTGCTGTTAGGAATACGTTGATGGAAAAGTATGAGACACATTATCCTGGAGGATCTTAGATAAAAACATATCCTTTAAAATTGTTAGAAAATTTCAACCATTTTATTAATAAAAAATTATTGTTCTAACCCTAAAGTTGAACATTTGAGAGAACTGTGATGATTTCTCATAATTTTATTGTACACAGTTGTCAGACTTGGGACTGAAAATCTCCATTATGTTATTTGTAATGAACATGAATTATCAAAAATTTACTAATTTCCTGCAAAAGGAAAATTAAGGTGGTGCCGGATATTCCTGGCTAATCTTTTAAAAACTTTTATTTTTCTTAATTTTTTATACATGTTTAATATTTCTGGCTGGAGATTATTATATCTATATCAGTCTATCTATATACAAAGATACAGATGGATTTATAACTTACAGAATAATAAAGCTCATATGGTTGGCTAAGCTGGTCTATATATATATATATATATTTTTTTTTTTTTTTTGCGGTACTGGGGATTGAACACAGAGGCGTTCTACCTCCACGCTACGCCCCCGGCCCTATTTTTTATGCTTTATTTTGAAACCGGGTCTCATGAGGTTGCGGAGGGCCTCACTAAGGAGAGAGAGAGAGACAGAGAGAGAGAGACAGAGAGAGACAGAGCGAGAGCTGAGGCTGGCCGTGAACCCGGATCCTCTGGTCTCCGCCTCCCAAAGTACTGGGATTACAAGCGTGCGCCACCACGCCCGGCTTGGTCTATATTTTTAAGAGAGGATTAATCTTTTCTTTATGAATGGCATTTAATTTTACATGACTCTAATGGTGAATATGAAATCTGATCAGATTCTGGTGGGGCAAACACATTCAGAAATTCTAGAACTATTTGCAAGGCAGGTGCTATAGAGCTCCAACAATGAATCAGACAGAACCTGTCTTCCAGGAGCTAATAACTAAGTAAGAGAGACAAGTAGTATATTATTGGTAATAGTACAATGGATAACAAATTTTAAAAATCCACAATTATATCAAACCTATATTATATAAAATGCATATTACATAATAAATATTGAAAAAGGATCTATAAATTCAATAAAAATTATTGTAGAGGACCGGAAAAAATGAAAGAGGGAAACTCAGAAGGGGCAGAAGAATTGTTGATTACCAATAAAACAAATTTAATTTCTCTTGTGCAGGAGTTACTCAAGGATTTTGGTGACCAAAATGCTTTAAATACAGTACACACTTAAGGTGTTAGGCATAGAGAGAGCTTCTATGTGATTTGTAAATTTCCCAAAGATTAGAAGGGAAAATAGAGTTTAAGGGATTACATGAACTTAATTATAAATGGCTTCCAAATAAACATTTTTTAAACATATGACCCCAGTTTCTTCTTACATAGATGTCATTAAATTTTAAGTTGTAATTCAAAGGAGTAGCACTTGGGAATCTTTGAATATGTGTATCCACTGGAGTAACAAATCAGAATCCTAGTCAAATGGAGAAAAATGAGAGAGCTGAACAAAATTTTTAATTAAGTTTTGGCTTAAGAGATATTGGTTCATGGATATTTAAGTGTACATGCACATGTGCTTTATTCAAATTATTAAGTAAGTAAGATGTTAATCTTACCTCCTCTCTCTCCCTATCTCTTGTGACCTGGAAATTAGCTATTGATAGAGCATGCGTATTTTAGAAATTACTATTGATACAAGGAAGATTTTTCTTATACTCAAACATTTATATGAACACATGAATGCACAAGAGTAAGATTCTTTCTCTCTCTCTTTCTCTCTCTCTTTAATTTCCAGGCATAGATATTCTTCATCAACTAGGCCTTGGAGGCAAAGATGTAAGACACTCATCATCAGTGACCGCTGTACCGTCATCATCTACACCATTACCTCAGGGGTTCCATTTAACAGAATCAGGTGTCATTTTAAAAAATGATGCTTATATTGAGTCATCTCTCATGAAAATTTTACCAGCCAACTTAGGACAGCCAATTACAATATTAATTGGGTTACAGTCACATAAAGTGAATAATGCGTTTCTCTTCAGCATTAGGAATAAAAATAGACTGCAATTAGGAGTACAATTACTACCTAAAAAATTAATGGTATACATTGGAGGAAAGCAGTCTGTAGTTTTCAACTACAGTGTTCATGATGAGCGATGGCACTCATTTGCCATTAGTATTAGCAACCGACTTGTCTCAATGTTTGTGGAATGTGGAAAGAAATATTTTAGCAGAGAGACTATTTCAGAAGTTCACACCTTTGATTCTAACAGTGTGTTTACCTTGGGAAGTATGAATAGTGATTCTGTCCATTTTGAAGGAATAGTATGTCAGCTGGAAATCATTCCTTCTGCAGAAGTGTCTGCAGACTACTGCAAGTATGTGAACCAGCAGTGTCGCCAAGCAGACAAATACCACACTGAAACAAGCCTCCCTCACACAACTGTCACACCAACTAAGAGACCTTTGCAACACTCGCCCTTGCCCAAAAGGTTTGGTGAAAAAGTACTGTCGGAGAACACATTGACTGAAGGCAGAAGCATTCCAAATATCACACATAATGATTCTGCAACCGTGCACAAAAGACAAGAACACCAGCTATCAAGAGCTCAGTTAACTTTTCTTCATTCGGGAAATGTCTCTGCTATGGATCTCATAAACTACGGGATTCAAGCCAAAGACATCGTCACTGAGGAACATATTCAGACGAATTTCAGCCTGTCGATGACCCATCATGGCCTCAGTGAGACAAGAATGCATACCAAGGAGAAGTTTAGTTCTCTGCTACATGCGCCTGACAATATCACACAACATGAGGATACGGTAGCCGGCCTGTCCCTGTTTAAGAAGATGTCATCTATTCTTCCACATATGAAGCAAGATACAATTATTAATTTCAAGAAGGCCATCAAAGCAAATTTACACACTAATGAACTCATGGAAATGGAACATTTTTCAAACACAACCTTATATCGAGTGACTGAAGAGCCATCTGTGGATAATCACCTTGATCTAAGGAAGGAAGGTGAATTTTATCCTGATGCTACTTATCCCACCGAAAATACCTATGAAACTGAGCTTTATGATTATTATTATTATGAGGATCTTAATACAATGCTCGAAATGGAGTATCTGAGAGGGCCAAAAGGGGACACTGGACCTCCCGTAAGTTGTTTTTGCTTTTTTAATATGTCTTACTGGACTAACTTATCGTATATTTTGAAGAGAGTTCTCTGGATCATACAGTATAGAATAGGTCAAATATGTCACACAAATGTATCGTGGCACAGTGAGTGAATTTATGGTTATAACACATCTGTGAGAATGCTCAAATATTGTACCTTTTTTAAAAATTGGTAGGCTGAAACAGTTACTTAATTCTGGGTAAAGTGGTGGGCAACCTATGTTTCTTTCTTTGTTTCTGTTTTGTTCAGTTAAAATCCAACCAAAAATTTAATTTCTAAATAGAAATCAGCATTATATGTAGATATAATTATATATATAGATATAAATATATATATAGATATAATTATATATAGATATAAATATATATCTACATTATATGTAGATATATATAAATACATAGAGAGAGAGAGAGAGAGAGATTTAACATATGGTTATATGAAAAGAAGGATATACAAAAGTTATGGCATATTAAGGAAAATACAGTAAACATACCAATTAAATATTCTTTCAGCAAAGAAGCACCAAATGAATTACAATAGAGTATAAAATTTATTTTATTTTATTTATTTATTTATTTATTTATTTATTTTGTGGTACCGGGGATTGAACCCAGGGGCATTCTACCTCCAGGCTACACCCTCAGCCCTATTTTTTGTCCTTTATTTTGAAACAGGGTCTCACTAAGTTGCGGAGGGCTTCACTAAGTGGCTAAGGCTGGCCACGAACCCAGATCCTCCGGTCTCAGCCTCCCAAGTACTAGGATTACAAGCATGTGCCACCACGCCCAGCTTAAAATTTATTTTAGATAGAGATTATTTTGTGGCCAATCATTAGGGAAAAAACCCTTACATCATCATTCTAAATGAAATATTTTCATTTCCATGAAGAATAACATTGTAAGTAAAAAGATGCATTATATATTTAGTGATTATAGTTAGCTTATATTTAGGGACTAATAAAAGTTCTACCTATCTAACACAGAAATAGCCAGCTTGGGGGGGGGAATAAGCCAATTTAATAGGAGGAAAAAACCAAACTCAGCTGCTTATTTAATACTCTGTAAACAAAACTGTGAGATAATAGACATAATTTTCAGCTCTGCATTTCTTTTGTTGTGTTGGTGCAATTAAAGACCAACATTTCAAAATGTCTAAAATCATTTAAAAACCATTTGAAATCACAATGTTGCAAACATTGTTTTTGTCTTTCATATTTGTGTACCTTAGGTAGTTTATTATCTTTATAAATTAATTTTCTAAAATTACAGATATACTAAAGTATATATATCTTAAAGTATTTCTTTATTCAATGAAAACAAAATTTGAGTCATTGGTTAGTTCCAGGAACCATAGAATGGGATAAGGTGAAACCACTTTCTTAGCTTGCATTTCTTTTGTGATTATTGCTTAGAACAATTTGATAGGTACTGAGTAACTCTTATTAAAAAGAGGTTAAAATAAAATATGAAAAATATACTATTAGAGACAAACTCTTTTCAACTATTACAATTAATTATTAACATAGTGGTAGTAAAATTGAATCACTGGCCAGGTCATATTAAACAAATAGTTATGGAAGCCACTTACTTTCTTCAGAAAAAGTCAGTATGATGAAAAGAACATGAATCTCTTTTGTAAATCCCCAAATAGTCATTTGGCTTTGGTAGGTGAAGCAGTAATATATTCAGCAGATATTTATTTAAGTCTCTGCTATGTGCAAGGCATGCAAATCAGTCATTGCTCAGAAGGGACTTATGTTTCAATAAGGGGGATAAACGATATCTTGTGGTGACATAAATGCTGCTGAGAGATACAAGCTAAATGTGTGTGATAGAGATGTTCAAAGGTAAGAAAAATAACATTTTTGAGGGGCTATCTATGAACAATCACTTACAGCTGAGCTGTTCAGGATAAGTTCTTATGGACAAAGTTAGGACTAGGCTCAAAGAATGGATAAGGTGGCAGGAACAGGCGTGGTTATACATAGGAAAAACAGCATAGTAGCTATCATTTGTTGAGTTCCTTGTGGAAGATTCTCTGTCATGCTCTTTGTATACATTATCTGAGAAGAGCTTTGTAAGGTTAGTAGTGGTATCCTCATTTTTCAGATTAAAAAGCTGAAGTCTGCCTGGCATGGTGGCGCACGCTTATAAACCCAGTACTTGGGAGGCTGAGACCGGAGGATCCGGGTTCACGGCCAGCCTCAGCTACTTAGTGAGGCCTCTGCAACTTAGTGAGACCCTGTTTCAAAATAAAGCATAAGAAATAGGGCTGGGGGTATAGCTCAGAAGTAGAATACCCCTGGGTTCAATCCCCAGTACTACAAAAAAAAAAAAAAGGCTGAAGTCCAGAGAAGCTCATTTTTTTTTGCCCATAACAACATTGCTGGTAAATGATAGCACCAGAATTTGAACCAGATTTTCTGCTTACAAAGCCTAAATGTTTTCATATTAGATATTAGGAGCCAAGCAATATAGCGTCAGGTTGTGGAGAGTCTTAACTGTCAAACTGGTACTTCTAAGTTTATATTATTTTCAATGGGGGAATTTTGCAGGTTTCTAAAAAAGTCAGTCTGGAGGCAGTGCCCAGAAGAGACAGGAAGTTCCTGTTACCAACTTGGTGTCATATGACTGGGACATTATTTAGGCTGGCAGGAGTAAAAATGCAAAGCAAAGGTGGGAGGATTCAAGAGATATTTTGAGGGAAGATTTGGTAGAACTACAATACTAATTGGAGTTAGGGAGCAAGCAAAAAGACGAGGATCAAGGGTGACTATCATATTTCAAGAGTACAGATTGAAAGGGTGGTGATACTATTATTTAAACCAGTAATTAAGAGAGCAGATCTATTTTAGTAGAAGGAAATGAGTTAAAAGATTTAAGGAACTGTTGCTAATTCAGTCAGCTGGAAAAGCTGAAGAAGTTGAAGTGAATAAATGTCACTGTGAGTATAAATTTGGGAGTTTTCCTATCACCGTTACACTTGAAGTTATAAAGTTGGGTAACACTTTCAATGCAAGGAGCTTGGCATATGATCGAGAACTGAAATGTGAGGGAATAGTCAGAAATGGGAGAGAAGAATAGTATATTTAACATGGAAGCTAAAGAAGAGTTTTGAGAAGAAATTGATCAGGGTTGCCAAAAACTACAAAGCACTCAAAGTGGTGAGAGCTGGAAAAAATATGTATTAGGAAATCCCTTTGACTCTTCTGACAGGAAAGTCATTGCTGAACTTTGAGCATCCGACTCTTCTGACAGGAAAGTCATTGCTGAACTTTGAGCATCCAACTTCAGCACAGTATGGAAGTCTAACGGAGTTTAGAGAGCTGATGGGAGAATGAATGGTGATCAGATTGTGAACCTGCAGAAGTCGTTCTACTGCTTCTTGAGGTGGCCGGCTCAATTGTGGCCTGACCGCGGAAGGCCTGATGTCTCCTACTTTTAGGTGACAGATTGGTTTCTGCACATTCCCATGCAGTTCTTTCATTCTCTCTTTTTAACTTACACTTTCATTTTTTTCTTTTTAGTTAACATGTACTAATTATGTATACTCATGGAGTACAGTGTGATAATTTAATACAGGCATACAATGTATATGATCAAATTAGGATAATTAGTATTTCTATCTTATTATTATTTCTTTGTTTGGAGCCTTCAAACTCCTTTTTCTAAAATTTCATAAAATTTTAATAGGTGGCTGCACTGTAGAACACAAGAACTTACTCTTCCTATCGGATTTTATTTTGGTATCCATTATCCCCCCTCTCCATCTATTCTCCCTGAGTCCTTCCCATCCTCAACTAGTCATTATTCTACTCTCTTCTTCTTGGAGGTCAACTTTTTTTAACTTCCACATATGAGTGAGAATATATGTTTTTTTGTGTGTGTCTGACTTATTTCAATTAACTAATATTCTCCATTTCCATCCGTGTTGCTGCAAATGATAGGATTTTATTCTTTTTATGGCTACATAATATTCCCTTCTATATATACACCAGATTTTTGTTATCCATTCATCTTCATTTGCTGATAGGTACCTTGGTTGATTCCACATTTTTGGCTATTGTGAATAGTGCTGCAATACACATGGGTATGTGGGTATCTCTTTGGTATGCTGAATTCATTTCCTTTAGAAATGCAGTAGTAGGATAGCTGGGTCATATTGTAGATCAAGTTTTAACTTTTTAAAGAACCTCCCTACTGTTTTCCATCATTTCTGTACTAATTTATATTCCCACCAACAAGAGTTTATGAGTTTCTATTTCTCCAAATTCTTACCAGCATTTATTTTTTGCTTTTTTGATAATAGCTGTGGGGAGATGAAATCTCATTGTGGTTTTGATTTGCATTCCCTGATGACTAGTGATGTTGAGCACTAGTGAGTGGTTTCTAATATACTTATTGGACATTTGTATATCTTTAAAATGTTTATTTGAATAATTTGCCCATTTTAAAATCAGATCATGTGTTTTGATATTGCTGAATGTTTTGAGTCCCTTATATATAATGGATGGTAATCCCTTGTCAGATGAATAGTTGGCAAATATCTTCTCCCATTCTGTAGGTTGTCTCTTCACTCTGTTGATTATTTCCTTTGCTGTGCACAAGCATCTTAGTTTTATATAATCCCTTTATCTGTTTTTGCTTTTGTTTCCTGTACTTTCATGCCTTCTCAGTTTTGAAGTGTTTTCTTCCAGGAGTTTCCCAGCTTCAGGCCTAACATTTAAGTGTTTGGGTTGATGTTTGTATATGGTAAGAGGTAGGGGGTTAGTTTTGTTCTTCTATATATGTATATCCAGTTTTCCCAGACCATTTATTGAAGAGGCTGCCCTTTCTCCAATGTATATTTTTGGCACCTTTGTAAAAATTCAGTTGGCTGAAAATATATGGATTTATTTCTGGACTCTTTATTCTGTTTCATCGATTTGTTATGAGTTGTTTTTGTGCCAGTACCATGCTGTCTTGGTTCCTGTAGCCCTGTTGAGATCAGTATTGTGAAGCCTCCAGCCTTGTTCTTTTTGTTCCAGGTGGCTTTGTCTACTCAAACCGTTCCATATGAAATTGGGGATTATTTTTTCTATTTCTGTGAAAAATACCATTGGTATTTTGATGGGGATTTCATTAAATATGTAATTTTCTTTGAGTAGTATAGACATCTTGACAATATTCTTCCAATCCATGAGCATGAGAGGTCTTTCCAATTTTTAAAATACTTTTATTGGTGCATTATAATTATACATCATGCTGAAGTATAGAATGATAGGAATATACATGCACACAACACCTGGTGCATTTCCCTCCAGACCTTCCCCCCTCCCCTTTCCTGTACATATCATTGAGATTGGTATTGATAATTTCATATATGTACATAGAATTGTTTAAACTGTTACCTTCATTATGTCTCTATCCTTCTCCTCCCTCCCCTAAACCCCATCCATCATTCCACTGGAGTCTCTACTCCTTTATCTGAGTTCCTTTTTTTTTGCAGTACCGGGGATTGAACCCAGGAGCGTTCTACCTCCACGCTACACCCCCGGCCCTATTTTTTATACTTTATTTTGAAACCGGGTCTCGCGAAGTTGCGGAGGGTCTCACTAAGTGAGAGGGAGAGAGAGAGAGAGAGAGAGCGAGCGCTGAGGCTGGCCGCGAACCCGGATCCTCCGGTCTCCGCCTCCCAAAGTACTGGGATTACAAGCGTGCGCCACCACGCCCGGCCTGAGTTCCTTTTTGTTTTCCAATTTCTCTCTAGTTTCCACATATGAGAGAAAACATACAACAATTTGCTTTCTGAGACTGGCTAATCTCACTTAGCATAATATTCTCAAATTCCATCCACTTAACAGCGAATGACACAATTTTGTTCTTCTTTATAGCTGAGTAAAATTCCATTGGGTATATGTATTACAGTTTTGTAATCCATCTGTTGATGGACACCTAGGCTGGTTCCATAATTTGGCTATTGTAAACTGTGCTGCTATAAACATGGATATGCATGTATTGTTATAATATTCTGACTTCAATTTCTTTGGAAAGATGCCTAG
This sequence comes from Glis glis, assembly GCA_004027185.1. Taxonomy (NCBI): domain Eukaryota; kingdom Metazoa; phylum Chordata; class Mammalia; order Rodentia; family Gliridae; genus Glis; species Glis glis. The sequence continues at coordinate 10,540 of PVJS01045175.1, forward strand.
GAGTGGTATAGCTGGGTCATATAATATCGTATTCTCAATTTTCTAAGAAACTTCCACATTGATCTCCACAGTGGCTGTACTAGTTTGCAGTTCGACCAACAGTGCATAAGAGTTCCTATTTCCCCACATCCTCACCAGCATTTATTATTGTTTGTGTTCTTAATGATTGCCTTTCTAACTGGTAAGATGGAATCTCAGGGTAGTTTTGATTTGCATCTCCCTGATTGCTAATGATATTGAACATTTCTTCATATATTTATTGGCCATTTGTATTTCTTCTTTCGAGAAAAGTCTATTCAGTTCAATTCCTCATTTTATTGAGTTTTTAGCATTTTTTAAAGCTTTTTGTATATTCTACATATCAGTCCTCTATCAGAGGAGTAGCTGACAAATATCTTCTCCCATTCTCTAGGCTCTCTTTAGACTCTTGATGGTTTCCTTTGTTGCACAGAAGCTTTTTGGTCTTTCCGATTTTTAGTGTCTTCTTTATTTTCTTTTGTCAGTGCTTTCACCTTTTCATTATAGAGATACTTCACTTTCTTGGTTAAAGTGATTCCAAAATATTTTATTTTTGTAGCTGCTGTGAACAGGATTACTTCATTTCACTCTCAGCAAGTTCACTATTGGTGTATAAAAATGCTTCTAATTTTTAAATGTTCATCTTGTATACTGTAACTTTGCTGAATTCATTTATCACTTTTACCAGTTTTTTGGTGGAGACTTAGGTTTTTATATGTATAGAATCATGCTATCTGCAAATAGGGATAATTTTACTTCCTCCTTTCCTATTTGGATGCCTATTTTTCTCTCTTGCCTGATTGCTCTGATTAGGAATAATGGTGATGAAAGTGGACATCTTGTTCTCATCATTGATGTGAGAGGAAATGCTTTCCGCTTTCTCCCCTTCAGTGTGATGTTGGCTGTCCATTTGTCTCCTGTAGCCTTTATTATGTTGAGGTATGTTCCCTCAACATATATGTTGAGGGTTTTTATCACAAAGGGATGCTGAGCTTTATAGAATGCTTTTTATACATCTATTGAGATGATTGTGAGGTTTTCGTCCTTCATTCTGATGATGTGATGTATTATGTTTATTGACTTATGTATGTTGAATCATTCTTATATCCTTGGGATAAATCTCACTTGATTGTGGTGTATGATCTTTTTGATTTGTGGTTGGAATCAGTTTGCTAGTATTTTGTTGAGGATTTTTGTATCTATGTTCATCAGGGCATTGGTCTGTGGTTTTTCTTTCAATGTAGTGCCTTTGGTTTTGATATCAGGATGATACTGGAAGACTTCTGACTTTTTTGTGGATGTGTGTGTGGGGAAAATGGTTTGAGAAGAATTGGTATCAGTTCTTTAAAAGTTTCATAGAATTCAGCAGTGAAGCCATCAGGCCACTTTGTTGGAAAAACTTTTTAATTCATTCAACTTTGTTACTCGTTATTGGTGCATTCAGGTTTTTAAATAGCTTCTTGGTTTAATTTTGATAGGTTATATGTGTCCAGAAATGTACTGATTTATTGTAGACTTTCCAATTTATTGATATATAGTTATTCATAATAGTTCCTAATGATCCTTTGTGTTTCTGTGGTATCTGTTGTAATGTCTCCTATTCTTTTACTATCTTTGAAGTTCATTAAACCTGTTAGGGTCTGTACCAGTTTTTTTCTGGTACTTGTTTGATCTAAAGATTGTTTTTTAATATAGGAACATCTCCTCAAATATTTTTCTGCTCCATTTTTCTATATTTTTAAGGTGCACAATTCCATATTTGTGATGAAATTTATTATCTCCTGCACAATCATGTCATTGTGATTGTTCTTTCCCACTTCATTTTGTGTGAATTCATTTGGTCTACATCCATATTCTTTTATTGATTTCAGTTGTCTTTAACCAGTTTTGTTACTTTCAACATGACTTTTATCTATAATGGTTTCTCTTTTGCTCTTTCATGTATTTCTTAGGCTCATCTGGTTCATATTTTTTTGGTTTTTATTTTTTCTTGGAAGATAAACTTTTTATCTCACAACACTTTTATCTCTTATAACTCTCTTTTTATAGTGAAATGTCATACTGAAATTCTTTTAAAATATGGTGAACTACATGATTGAACTCTTTCTCTGTTGCATGAAATAAATCTCCTGGTGAGTGATTTTCATCTACTTTAAATATATGTTGCTATCCTTCCACTTTTCCCTTCCTCCCAACATCTATGTATAGGTCCAATAGTGGTGGATTTCTCATTGTTAATTAAAAAAATAAAGGCAACTCTATCTGGGCTATTTGTCTCAGTACATTATAGGGAGAGGCCAAGGCAAGTGAGGTGGTACACACAATTAAATATAGATTTCTGCCTTAAACACAATCTTACTATATTTGTTTTGCCTTCTACCCAGGACATGTCTCCTCTCACTTTATTATACAATTTGTTGTGAACCCTGTGTATCACAAGCCATCTGAGAGGTGATATGGTTATTTACACTCTTCTTGTCCTTTATTCCATCACCAGAAATTCCCTAGAATAGAGTTGGCTGCAAATTATAAAAGTGATGGGTTGTTCCTCTTCAGCTCTACTATTCTTGATTCTTTGGAACTAAATATTTACTGGGTAATGAATTATTTATCCCTATGGCTTTCCCATTCCTTAAATGTCATCATAATAATCAAAGGACTATTGTAATAGGTTTTTAAGACTGATGATCTTTTAGAAATATCCATTGTCTGTATAAGGCATGGGATCTGAGGATGTTTTGATGTTTTTGGTTTTGGTCATCTCTAACATCTTTCATACTTCAAAGTTTCTCAGAACTTGGTAGATAATCTTCATATTTTGTGGACTGTGGTTGTGGTCTTTTCCTTATTTCATTCGAGATACCATTTCCTTCTTTTGGTGCTTTTTTCCCCAGTGGATTTTGAAGGAGGGAGGATAGTTTGAAAAATATTCACACTCTTCCATCCTTTCCCAAAATTCTGTAGTGATCATTTAAAAACATGTCAGATCACATCATTTATCTACTTAAGTCCTGCAGAGGCAGATTAATATATTAACAATAAACTAAAAACTCTGTATCTGATCTGCACAGGCATGAGTGATCTGCCCCCTCCTACCTCGGACACCTCATTTGTTCCACATTTCCCCCATGGGTGGTGCTCCATTAATTTTCTTTTAGTTCCTCAATGAGAGTATGCCTTTTGCTTGTTTTGTTTTACTCATGCCCTCTTTCATTTACTTCTATCTTCTCCTCTTTTCTGATTCCTATTCATCTTTGAGGTCTAATTTAACATTTCCTCAGAGAAGACTTTTCTGCTATTGCAATATAAATTAGGCCTTTTCCTTCATATCAAGAAGTAAAATTTGTAGCAATATTTATCTCTGTGAGAGAGAGAGAGAGAGAGAGAGAGTGAGAGAGAGAGAGAGAGAGAGAGAGAGTGTGTGTGTGTGTGTGTGTGTGTGTGTGTGTGTGTCTGTGTGTGTGTTTTATCTAGACTGTAAACTCCAGTAGGGCTTGGAACTTTATAATGCTGATTCAATGAGTGAATAAATTTTTTAAAAATTAAGATGTCAGACTTTGAAAATTAACAAATCAGCAATTACTCACAAAGTACTGGTCTATTGAAAATATTTTCCCTACTACATATATTGCCTTGGTAATAATCATATATAACTAACATTTATTGAGTGATTACTGTGTTCCACATATACCTTTTAAAAAGTTAGTTGCACTACAATTTACTGGTTTACTACAATTTGCTGGTTTACTGCCATATTCTAGGCACAGTAACAGTTGTTTTATAAATAGGTTTAGAACTCACAATAACCTAACATGTAGGTTTTTATCATCAATATGTTAAGGATGAAGAAACTGAGACTTAGAAAAAGTAACTGACCTATCTGAGGTCATTCAGCTAGTAAATGATTGAGGCATGATTTGAATTTAGATCAGATGATTGCAAACCCATTCCTTTTCAGTCAAGCTGTGCTTTCTCTAAATAACAAATATCCTGAAAATTAAAGTGTCTTATAATGTATAAGTACTTTATAGAAAATAATTTATTCTCCTCAGAAAAGTCATACTATAAAATTTATATTGCTTCTCTGATTTCTACAATATGCCTATCAAAAATCTATTATCAAAGATTTGGAAATATAAAATTGTAAAGACATATGAAAATTGATTTTCATTTAATGCTTATTAAACAACTCAAACATTTCCATCATAACATAAAATATATCTTGTTTTCCCCAGCACTTAATATTAAATATCTTAGTTCACTTGAACTGCTACAACAAAATATTATAAACTAGAAGGCTTATATCAACAGAAATTTATTTCTTACCATTTCACAGTTCTAGTGGCTGGGAATTCCAAGATGAAGGTGCTGTCAGATTCAATATCTGGCAAAGGCCTGCTTTCCAGTTCACAGATACCATCTTCTCACTGTGTCCTAACATGGTGGAAGAGAAACGAACCCTTGGACCTTTTTCATAAGGGTACTAATCTATTCATCAGGGCTCCACCCTCAATACCTAATCATTTCCCAAGGACCCATCTCCCAATATCATCATTTTTTGGTTAGGATTCAACATATTTTCACTTTTTATTTTTAGTTCCAATTTGTCCTTAGTCTTATTTGGGGGGGGGACTTAAATTCAGATTAACATCAGCTAACTTTTCATTATAACAACAGAAGCAAAACTAACTTAAAAAAGAAAGTCAATTTTTCTTGACAGTAAATGAAAATCATTTTCTAATGGAAGTTATACAATATTGGCTATGAAAATATTTGGTCAGCAAGGAGAATGCCCTCAGATTAGGGCTGAATAGAAATAATAGAAATAGTACTTCTCTCTCAACATTAGGAAATACATGAAAAGTTTTAAGTTAAGTGGGAGGAGAAGAAAAAAAATTAAAGGAAGAATGGGCAGTTTAAAATGAATAATGAATACCAGAAAACAATAAAGTGACTGTGATATCAACAAAAGAGAAAGTTTCTAGGAGTAGTTAATATCAATAAGAATGAAAAATGAGAAAATTCCACATAACTATTATTTTTCAACATAACTTATTCATTCCCTCTTGTGTTTTTTAATTGAAAATACCCTTTCCCATCAATCCATTTTCCCTCTCCTCCTTTGAACTCAATATAATTTTAGGTGTACCTGCTCTTGATACAGATTAAATGTATGAAATTACACTTTGTTGATTAAAATGGTCATATATGGGTAATTACAAATGGTTCAACCTGGGGTAATACCTTTATTCTATGAGCCATTAGCAGAGATACATAGACATTTAAAATGAAATACAGTAGGTCACATTACTTGCTAATGATGAGGTTAGTACTTTAACTTGGACATGTTTAATTTCAAAGCTCATACTATTTTTGCCAGAAGAATGAATGGACATTTGTTAAATAGAATATGCGTATGCTCTAAAGGCAACAAGAGCGATGCCACATCATCAGAGTTCTCAGTAACAATGAAATGAATGAGCCAGGCGTGGTGGCACACACCTCTCATCCCAGTACTTGGGAGACTGAGACAGGAGGATCACAGGCCAGCCTCAGCAACTTAGCAAGACCCTGCTTCAAAACAAAAAGTAAGCCGGGCGTGGTGGCGCACGCTTGTAATCCCAGTACTTTGGGAGGCGGAGACCGGAGGATCCGGGTTCGCGGCCAACCTCAGCGCGCATGCGCGTGCGCACGATCAATCAATCGATCGATCTATCTCTCTCCTCCCTCTCTCTCTCTCTCTCTTTCTCTCTCTCTCTCTCTCTCTCTCTACCTAGTGAGGCCCTCCGC
>PVJS01045176.1:0-16350 GCA_004027185.1 Glis glis
AAAAAAAAAAAAAAAAAGAGATGAAAACAGTAAGCTCTGTAGCTCTATCATTGGAAAATCATGTGGCTCTAGAAATCTCCCATGTGGTCTTAATGCTTATTTCCCCCTGGCTGACTACAACATTGATGCCCAGGGCCGCATAGGTAGCCATGTGTTGAAAAAGCAAGGGCTGTTGTTATCAGCCTAAAAAGCCCTGTGGACATGAGCTGATAGGAATTCTCACCCAGAACTCTTTTTTTTTAACCCGCATTCTACCTTCCAGCTATACCCCCAGCCCTTTTTATTTTGAAACAGGGTCTTTCTAAGTTGCTGAGGGTCTCACTAAGTTGCTAAGACTGACTTTGAACCCACGATCCTTCTGTCTTAGCCTTCCAAGTACTGGAATTACAGTCATGCGTCCGTCCGGCCTCCCACCCAGAACTCTTAGGAAGACGTCCATTCTGAGTGTATGTCCCTGAAACTTGGAAAGTCCAATTTTTTACTACATCATAGCCTCTCCTAGAAATCCAACTAAGTGAGTGGCTTCACCTGTCGGATTTCATCGCTTACAGTCGTTGAGTTGGGCAAAGTACTCAATCTCTTCTAGGATCTAGTGTATTCTTTGGCCAAATGGAGAAAAGAGAAATTAATTATCTTACAAAGTTGTGGTCGTGAGTGAGGCCCATGTTGTAGTACTTAGTTCCTCATAGGAGCTTATTGACAATATGATTTTACAACAATAAGCTAGCCATAAGTTCCCTTTCTGATCTCTACTCTATATGAAATTCTTACTACATATCCCACTAACATGTATGGGAAGGGTGGGGAGCAAGCAGGATGCAGAGGGGAAACACCAAGTGCACCCCGCATCTCTCAGAATGCACTGAAAATGCTCCTTACTTGATGTCAAAATTTCTGTTCCCCAATATGGGAAGCTGTACAGAACCTTATCTTGGAGCACAGATAGACTATGTCAGGAATTCTAAGATAACATTGATTTCTTTTTTTTGTGGTTCCGGGGATTGAACCCAGAACATTCTACCTCCAGGCTACACCCCCGGCCCTATTTTTTATTCTTTATTTTGAAACCGGGTCTCACAAAGTTGCAGAGGGCCTCACTAAGTAGCTGAGACTGGCCGCAAACCCGGATCCTCCGGTCTCTGCCTCCCAAGTACTAGGATTACAAGCGTGCGCCACCACGCCCGGCCTGATAACATTGATTTCTAAAATAAGTTTATTTTTAATTGATGAATAGGATTATGTACATTTATGGGGTACAATGTGATGTTTTGATCTTTGTATACATTGTGGAAAGATTATATCAAGTTAAAACATCCATCACCCCCACCAACTTATCTTGTGAGTGTGTGTGTGGTGAGAGCATTAAAAATCTATTCTCAGAACTTTGAAATATACAATATGTACTATACTAAGTGTGGTCATAACCATGCAGTACAATGCCTTTTTTTTAATGTGGTACTGGGGATTGAACCCAGGGGTGTTATCCCTCTGAGCCACTATACATTGCATGCATGTAACTTGCTTCTTATTTTTTCTATTTTATTTTCTTTTACAAGGCTCACAGCCAGGAGTTCACCTTGAGTCTCAGAGGAGACTTTGGATTTGGGGGTTTTTGAGTGATGCTGGAACTGTTAAGACTGTGGGAACTCTTGGAGATGGACTAAATGCATTTTGCTTTCTGAACTGGGCATGAGCTCTTCAGGGGCGAGGGGCAGAATGTTATGATCAGATGTAAAATGTCCCCTGAAGAGCTGATGTACTAATATTAAAAAAAAAAAGAATAAAAAAAATAAAATAAAATAAAATAAAAATAAAAAATAAAGAATAAAAAAAAAAAGAATAAAAAGTAGGGCTGGGGGTGTAGCCCAGAGGTAGAATGCCCCTGGGTTCAATCCCCAGTACCTCAAAATAAATAAATAAATAAAAATTAAAAATAAAAAGGGCTGGGGGTATAGCTCAGAAATAGGACGCCCCTGGGCTCATTCCCTAAGTACCAAAAAAGAATGAAAGAAAAAAAAAAAACAACTAAGTTTAGCTTGGGGAGATACAAGCAAAGCGGTCAGCCCCAGGCCGGAACTGTAGGCACTCAGTATAGAAGTTTAACACGGTCCTTCTCTCCACTGCAATTCCGCCCATCAAGCCGAGGCCCCGCCCCTTCCGGTCCCGCCCCGTCACTCAGTAGCTGTGGCCCGCCCTCCACTTCCGACTTCTGGCCGGGCGCGCCACGGCTTCCGGTGTCATGGCGGCTTGCGCTCCCGGGAGTCGGTGAGGCTGCCGCGGGCCTCTCCCTGCCGAGCCGCGGGCCCAGCGGGCCGGGATGTGACGGCGGGCGCAGCAGCAGCTCCGTGTCGGCGCCTCGGCCCAGGCCCATGGCGGCGGCCGGCTGTGTGTGGGGCGCCGAGCCGCCGCGGTTTCTGGAGGCCTTCGGGCGGCTGTGGCAGGTACAGAGCCGCCTGGGCAGCGGCTCCTCGGCCTCGGTGTACCGGGTGCGCTGCTGCGGCAACCCCGGCTCGCCTCCCGGCGCCCTCAAGCAGTTCTTGCCTCCGGGGACCACCGGGGCTGCGGCCTCGGCCGCCGAGTACGGCTTCCGCAAAGAGAAGGCGGCGCTGGAGCAGCTGCAGGGCCACCGGAACATCGGTAATGGCCGTCGCCTCCCCTCGCACCTCGCCGGTGTCCCCTTCTGCAGCCTGGCCGCCTGCGATCGCCTGGAGGCGGAGGAGCGGGCCTGGCCCCGCTCTACATCACCCGCCGCAGATGCCCCCAGCCCCTTCCTTCCGCTGGGTGGCGGCCGGCGGCGCCTGCAGTGGGTGGGCTGGCTCGGTGTCGCGTAGTAGGTGGTCAGTGAGTCCTGTCTACCTCCGGGTGTCTTCGGAGAATGCTGCCCTCGTTAGCATGGAGCCCTCTCTCTTTGCTAGCTCTGTGTCATGTCTCCTGTGGACATTTCTGCATCTTTGCACACCCGTGGAAAGGGGGACCCAGTCTAGAGCCGTGGTATCAATGCGAATAACGCGTAGGTGTCAACATAGTATTTAGAACGGCTTTGGAGGAAGCCACTCCGTATCCCCTGGGAGTCCTCATGAAAGAGGACCTCTACTTGAACAAGACTGGTTCGTGACTCAGATACTCAGAATGTGAGATACGTAATGAGCTATGCAAACAGTCTTCGTTGTCGTTATACCAGCAGAGAACTTATAATTATAGCTTTTTTCTTTTTGTGGTACTGGGGGTTGAACCCAGAGCAGCGTTTTACCTCTGACCTGCACCCCCGGCCCTATTTATTTTTTTATTTTGAAACAGGATCTTGCTTAGTTCGAAGAGTGACCTTTTGTTGTAATACAGTGTTGGAGAAGTATTTCCCAATGTTAAGTGCTATATTTTTTTTCTTCCTTAGCTTGCTAAATGGTGTATCACAGTAACCTTGATGTTAAGGGAAATTTTTTTGAGCTCTCAGGACTCTTGAATCTCTGCAAGATTAGGTTAAAATGTCATCTGGAGCCAGGTGTGGTGGCACATGCCAGTAATCTCAGTACCTGGGAAACTGAGACAGGAGGATCACTGGTTCAAGGGCAGCAATGTAGCAAGACTCTCAGCAACCTAGGGAGACTGTTTCAAAACAAAATATAGAAACGGCTGGGGGGGGGCATGTAGCTTGGTAGAATGCCCCTGGGTTCAATCCCCAGTACCATTAAAAAAAAAAAGCGTCACCTGGAAAGCCTTAATCCCTTCTTTTAATATTTAGAGTATAGAGTGGCTATTTTGGATCTTTAGTTTGTTTTTAAAAGAGTTACTTAGTATTTTGATTTTTTCTTTTAATAATTCTTGCCTGGCACTCTTAAGTGCATATTCACCCACCGTTGAATGGCGAGACACAGTTTGAATCATTGCGCCATAGTTAATATGTTTGGATGGTAATAAGCTGTTGAAGCTCCTCTCATCTTAGTTTATTAAAATAACCCAGTTGTCCAAAGATCTTATTCCTGGGAAAAACAGTGGAAGCTTACTTGCTCATCAAAGTTACCTTATCTAGACTATCCCGGTTTTGTATCGCAGTTATCTGCTTCAGTAGTAATATTCTGTGAGTCTGATTTTCGTTTCTTTTTCTAGTGACTTTATATGGAGTCTTCACAATCCACTTCTCTCCAAATGTGCCATCGCGCTGTCTGTTGCTTGAGCTCCTGGACGTCAGTGTTTCGGAATTGCTTTTATACTCCAGTCACCAGGGTTGCTCCATGTGGATGATACAGCATTGTGCCAGAGATGTTTTGGAGGCCCTTGCTTTTCTTCATCATGAAGGTTACGTCCATGCAGACCTCAAACCACGTAACATATTGTGGAGCGCAGAGAATGAGTGTTTTAAACTCATTGACTTTGGACTTAGCTTCAAAGAAGGCAATCAGGTAAGAAATACCTTTTCTTTTCCCTTATAGTTTAAAATCTAGTAGTCTAAGCCAAAGATTTTTAAATAGCAAGGGTAGAAGGGTAGTTTAGTAGGGACCAGAGAGGCCTTTCTATCTAAAATGCTGAAATGCCTGGGGATGAAGCAAAGCAAAAGAATTTTGGTGCCACCGTGTACAGAAAGGACATATGTTTGAATCAGACAGGAAGAGCCAGGCAGGCACGAGAGACCTCTGCAATTAACAAAGAACTTAACCTACATAGAGTGCTTTTTTAATTTCATGAGCATTTGGTTAACTGAGTACCGTTCCTGGTGTCTTCAGTGTTGGTCTCCGTTTCATGGCAGAATGATGTCACAGTTCTGGCAAATCCTCCTTTCTCCATGGTTTATCAGCTCTTTGCAGAGTGTCCTTATTTATCACCAGTGCTTAATATTAAGAAACTAGCCAGGTGTGGTGGCGCATACCTGTAATCCCAGTCCTTGGGAGGCTGAGACGGGGAGCGCAGGTTCATGGCCAGCCTCAGCAACTTAGCAAGGCCTTCTACAACTTAGTGAGACCCTGTTTCAAAATAAAAAATAAAATAGGGCTGGGGGTATAGCTCAGAGATAGATGTCCCTGGGTTCAATCCCCAGTACCACCAAAAAAAAAAAGTAAGAAACTGTCTAAAGAAGATTTCTTTATGAGCAGCTGTGTGGAAAGTGTATAGCTTACCTGTGAGAACCGCCCAGTTAATGAACCAATGAATTATGGTAACCAGGAACAAAAACTTTGTGCATTCAATTTGGCTGTGGTTTACTGCACATTTAGAGAAGTAAATACACTGTAGAGATAGATGGAAAGTGAGTTGCTTTTTACTGGTTGTAATATGTATTTATCTTTAGGATGTAAAGTATATTCAGACAGACGGGTACCGGGCTCCAGAAGCAGAGCTGCAGAATTGCTTGGCCCAGGCAGGCCTGCAGAGCGATACAGAATGTACCTCAGCGGTTGATCTCTGGAGCCTAGGAATCATTTTACTGGAAATGTTCTCAGGAATGAAACTGAAGCATACAGTGAGATCTCAGGAATGGAAGGTAAACTGCACTTGTGTTTTGCTGCGGGGTCTTCATCAGTTTACGAGTATTCAGTCTATGGCGGTTCTTAGCAGGGAGTCCTGCTGCAGCCTCCTCTCCGTCCTTCTCTTTCCGTTCTCGCGCCCCTGCTCGCTGCATGGCTGCAGATGGGCTGCAGGCATGGCGTTCTCACTGTTCTAGCCTGGGCCCTGGCACGGAGTGTGCAACGTGTGAATGAGTGCATTTTCCCAAGGAGCAAAAGTGAATTCTTTTGTTTAGTAATTCAGTTAGATCAGGTTCTGAGGTGTTACCAATACAATATGTTGTAAGTTAAATAGTAATCTTTATGTAATACTTCATAGTTTGAAAAAGCATTTTAATGCACAATCTCATTAAACTTTCCCAATAATTCTATGAGGATAGTTAGGGACATTGGTTATTTATTTTCTTTCTTTCTTTCTTTTTTTGGGGGTACTGGGGATTGAACCCAGGGGCTTTCTACCTCTGAGCTAGACCCCCAGTCCTGTTTTATTTTTTTAGTTTGAAACAGGGTCTTACTAAGTTGCTGAGGCTACCTCGAACCTATGGTCCTCCTGGCTCAGCCTCCCAAGTCCTGGGATGATAGATCTGGGCCACAACACCCAGCTTGTTTTTTCATTTTATAAATGAAAAGCTGGAGGCACAGATGTGTTTGGTGTGTTTTACTGTCATGGTTTGGCTCTGGAATGACCCAGAAGCTCACGGTGGCAAGTAGCAGTGTTCCAGGGTGAGGGATTGGCTCCGAGGGCTCTGACCTCATCGCTGGACCCCTCCCTTGTGGATGAGGCATTTGAGTGGGTGCACTGGGTGGTGACTGTGGGCAGGGCCGTGGCTGAAGGAGTTGGCCACTGGGGGCAGGGCTTGGGGACCAGTCCGTCCCTGGTTTGTGTTCTCTCTCTTCCCCCGTGGTCTGAGCAGCTTTCCTGTGCCATGCCCCACCACCATTATGTTTCTACCTTGGACTGACCCTCTGGACCCTTGAGCTAAAATGAGCCTTCCCTCCTCTACTCTGCTCTTCTCAGGTGTTTCGGGCAGAGTGACGAAAAGGTGACTAACACAGATACAGTGCTTTGGGAGTATTAGAAGCTTTGATAATAAGCAAGTATTTATGTTAATTTTTATATTAAGAAACAAGTATTTTTTGAGTATTTAATACATAGTGTACATTTTTATTATACCTCAGTTACTGATTTCTGACTGTTAAGTGGACAGCCTGTTGGCTATACCTAAATGCTTATTTTTGACCAAAAAATACTGCCATAAGAGTAAAACCAGTATTGGTGTGTGTGTGTGTGTGTGTGTGTGTGTGTGTGTGTGTGTTTCACTGGGGACTGAACCCAGGAGCTTTCTACTTCTGAGCTATACCCCCAACCCTATTTTATTTTTTATTTTGAAACAGGGTCAGGGTTTCACTAAGTTGTTGAGGGTCTCACTAAGTTGCTGAAGCTGGCCATGAACCTGCAATCCTCTCAGCCTCCCTAGTACTGGGATCACAGGCATGTGCTACCATGCCTGGTCAGTATTGTTCTTTATCTCAAACAGTTTGGTAGACTAAACAATATCTCAGTCAAGAGGACAAGTATTCTTTCTCTAATCTAATTCAAATGCAGATCAATTACTTGGCTGGGCTCTATCTTTGATCCCTTTGGATTGTATCTACGTGACCCAGAGCTCATCGGAACTAGCCACATTCAGATTCACGTGCAGGGGTAGGGCCGACGGAGTCCCGAATGCAAGCCTCTTATAGGTGGAACATCACTGTCTTGTTACCACTTTCTGTAGAGATGGGATCGCCAAATGGGCATGTATGAGCATAGACTCTGAGGTGAATCTCTCAGGGTTCAGATCTCGCTTTCATCTCTTACTAAGCTATTTATTCAGGTTCATTAAACCATAGTTTACTTTTTAGAAAATGAGGATAGCAACATATAAGAACATTGAGGTTAAAAAAGAAATATTTAAGCTGGGCATGGTGGTGCACGCCTGTAATCCCAGTACCTGGGAGGCTGAGACAGGAGAATCGCAGATTCTCGACCAGCCTTAGCTACTTAGTTGAGGCCCTCCGCAACTTAGTGAGACCTGTTTCAAAATGAAGAATAAAAAATAGGGCTGGGGGTGTAGCTTGGAGGTAGAATGCCCCTGGGTTCAATCCCCAGTACCGAAAAAAAAAGAAAAGAAAACTATTTAGTTTTTAGCATAATGTGTAGTCCATAGTAAGCATTCAGGAGATCTCAGCGACGGTGACGTTGCCAGGTGTTTTCACTTAGGTACGTAGTTCCACTTCTGAGCTAATGTAGCACTTGAGGAGAGAGTGTTACCTTCCATAAAGATTTAGAGTGCCAATCACGTAACAAGTGCAGTGTTTTAGGACTTTCTTATTTTCTCAATGCTTGTTTCTTTTATTTCTGCCTGAAAATCAGTTGCGGATCATCACTAGACACTTGGCTCGCCCGTTAACACGGTCACCTCTTTGCATTAAGCTACTTCTTGTGCGCTTGCGGGTGCTCTGCTTCTGTGCGCTGTGCGTTCGCCTAGTGGGTGTTCATAGACCGCCAGTGCTGTGCCAGGTGCTGAGGATGGAGAAGCCGTGCTCCTCGCCTCTGGAAGCTTCCATTCTGGGTGTCGTCTCTGAAGATGATACACTCTGGGAAGAAAAGAGTGTTTTCTGTTGCATGTTATTCGCCTAGCAGTGCTGTATGACTAGTACTCAGTAAAGACAAACTGAGTTGAGTAACCTAAGGAAGACTTTTCTCCCTTTTTTAGGCCAACAGTTCTGCTATTATTGATCACATATTTGCCAGTAAAGCAGTGGTGAATGCCGCAATTCCAGCCTATCACCTAAGAGACCTTATCAAAAGGTACATACCTGCACTGTAACCTTGCTTCATGTCTATTACTATGGAAAGCTTTTTTTCTTCCTGAATGGATTTATATTATTTCTGATTTGTTTGATCATGTAGCGGTTTTACTCCTTTAGAAATAAGATTTTTAGATATCCTCTACAGGCTAGCTTCTTATGAGAAACACAAGTGTTCAAGTGGTTTTACAAAACTTACTTTGAAAGGAATGTTCTTTTGTTGCTGATGAGTACCAGATATTAAGCGCTTCTTCTAGCTGTTTATTCAGTGGAAAGTAGAAGCTGGGCCACTGTACCTTCGGCCTCACACTTGCTGGAAAGCTTTTTAAGGGGATTATTAACTGAAGACTGAGCTTGCTTTGGACTGCCAAAAAGAAAAGAACAAAGAACATTTTGAGTAAGGCAGTTTTTAAGTATATTTTAAATAATGACTGCTAAAAACTCTCTGGAAACATACAGTATTCCTGATCATTGAATGCCTCCAAATACAGTAGATATTTCAAAAATAAGAAATATCAGATGGTAGGCTTTTTTGGTCTCTGGCGTTATGGGCTAGAAATGAATAAAATAATTGATATGCTAGAAAAGAGTGAATCCCTGGGTCGACTAAGAGTATTACAGTTGCTTTGGAACTTGACCCTATAAACCTTCAAATTAGGGTTTTGTTTTTAACTTTTTATTTTTAAATAATTATAACTTAATAGATAGTTGTAAAATTCTTACAGAGTGGTCCAAATTTCATCCAGTTCCTCCCAATGGTAACAGCTTACATTAGTACAGTATCAAAACCAGTAAATTGACATTGGTACAATCCACAGAATTATTTAGATCTCACCAGTTTTATATATACTTACTTGTATGTTTTTCAAATTAGTTTTAAATAGTTGTTAGTAGCTGATTGATATTTTGTATTATAAATTGCATCTTCCATTAAAGAGATGGCAGTTCAAAATTATATAATGGATTTTAGACTGAAGTCAGATCACTTAAGTTCTAGTAATTTGTAATTTTTCTTTAAATAATAGGCTTTTCCCCTGGCCCTTTGATAATACAAATAATACTAAATTTGGAAACTATAGAAAATTTTTAGGAGGAAAACAAAAATATAAACCACCCTTCTGGTGTTAGCATTTAGGTGAATTTCCTTCCAGTGTTTTTCTGCATATTGTATTTTGTATGCTTATAAATTGTTTGAATCTTTTAAATGTAGTATAAAACCAATTCTGAAAATGCTAGTGAAACAAATATGTAGCTAATGAATCTTTAGGAGTATTGTGAACACTGTTCAGGTCAAGTCCTGTATTGTCCAGGTATAAGCTCAAGACCCATCTTCCTTCCTTACAAGTAACCACGAGGCTGGCTTTTATGGTAATGCTTCCTTGTTTCCAGTATAGCTTTATTACCACAGAGTACATCCTTAAACTGTTTAGTTTTGCTTGCCTTAAAAAACTGTTTTTAAGTCTCTCTTAATCTAAAGAGTTCCTTTCCTTCTCTTCCCCCCTTTTTCCCTTGTAATTTATCTGTTGTACAACCTGGATTGTTGGCTCTCTATAGTTTTTCACAGTCCGAATTTTGCTGATTTTATCGTTGGAATTTCACATACTTGTGCTTTGTGTATATGTGGTGCTGGGGGCCGGAGCCCAGAGCCTTGGCGTGCTAGGACGCACTTAGCACTGAGGTGCAGCCCTAGCTAGCCCTATAGTTTTCTTTATTCCTATAAATTGAGTTGTATCTAGAGGGTTTGGTTTTTTTTTTTTTGCAAGACTATAGATGGTATTGTATTCTCTCATAAGGTGGAACATAATACAATTTTCTTTTTTGTGTTAACAATTGTGCCTAGATCTGTTACTTTGGGGGTGATTGATGATGTTCTTATTCTGCCATTTGTTAACTAAAACCAAAATACATACTTGAGTCTGTTTACTAGTTTTCAAGATAATGAGTTGGTTCCTTGTCATTCTCCAAGGGGGCTCATTCTATGTTTTAAAATTCAAAGTATTGGCCTGTAATCTCAGTGCTTGAGAGGCTGAAACAGGAGGATCACGGGTTCAAGGACAGCTTCAGCAACACAGTGAGAATCTTGACAATCAAGCGAGACCCTCTTGAAACATAAACTAAAAAGGGCTGGTAGTGTAGCTCAGAGGTAGAATGCCCCTGGGTTCAATCCTCAATACCACAAAAAAAAAAAAAAATCAAAGTTTTGCCAGGTGTGGTGACACATACCTGCAATCCCAGCAATTTGGGAGACTGAAGCAGGTGGATCACAAATTGGAGGCCAGCCTGGGCAATTTAGTCTCTGTCTCAAAATAAAAATAAAAAGGGCCAGGATGTTGCTTAGTAGTAGTTCACCCCTGGATTCAGTCCCCAGTGCTGCCAGAAAAAAGTGTCATTACAAGCTAATGGACCTAAATATATTAACCGTATTACAATCCACTGTGATTTTTATCCTATCTAAAGCTGAAATCGTCCCATGATTTGTGAGTTTACAGCCTCTACATGTTGGTTTTGGCTGACATTATTTTTTTATTTTTTTGTGGTACTGGGGGTTGAACCAGGGTATTCTACCTCCTCCGTACATCTCCAGCCCTGTTTTATGTTTTATTTTGAAACAAGGTCTTTCTGAGTTGTTGAGGGTTTTGCTAAGTTGCTGAGGCTGGCCTTGAACCTGTGATCCTCCTGTCTCAGCCTCTCAAGCCCTGGGATTACAGGTGTGTGCCACCATGCCTAGCCTGACATTAATTTTTGATAGCTTCTTTGCTAGGTGATATGACAAGATGTTCCCAGTTCATCTTACACATTTCTTGCCCCAGACCTATATTTAGTCATTTTTCCAAGAAGTCTGGTTTCTTTTATAGAAAATTTTTGTGTGTGGGGGGGTAAGGGGCACAGGGAATTGCACCCAGGGGCATTCTACCTCCAAGCTACATCCGCAACCCTATTTTATTTTTATTTTGAAACAGGTTCTCGCTAGGTTGATGAAAGTCTCACTATTTGCTGAGGCTGTCCTTGAACCTGGGATCCTCTGTCTCAGCCTCCCAAGTACTGGGATTACAAGCGTGCACCACCACGCCCAGCTTTAGAAAATCGTTTTTAAATTTTACAGGTTTTAGTATTTTGTTCTGTTGCTTTGGTTTTCTCTTTCAGGTACTTCTATTCTAGACATTTGAGTTTCTGTATCTAGATTCAGTATTACCACTTCTGTTAAATCCATTTTATCTCTTCCATTATTTCTTTTTGAATTTTAAAAACATTCCTCCTTTCTTCCTTCTCTTTCTCTTTAAGGCATTATCTATTATGTCAGTTCATCCTTGCATTTCCTCTAGCATAATCTTATTTTATGAAATCCTTTTTTTAAGATTTCTAGTTCTTTCCTGATTCATTTTACCCTATTTTTGAGACTTTCTACTTTTGATTTTAGCTACTGTATCAATTGTATATCATTTAAAAAATACTTTTAGGTTATTTTGAAATGGTAGGTTATACTGTTCATTTGTGTTGTGTTCGTATCTTTCCAGCATGCAGCTGTTTTCTGAGCCGTTTATTTTGCAATTCTTTTTGTATAATAAATGTGTTATAATCCTTTTTATGTTGCTCACTTTAATGTGAAATTTATTTTCCTAAACTTACAGAAGGTGTAGTTAGGACAGCTTTTCTAATGATACTTGCTTATTCTTCTGTTCTTTTTATGTGATGTTAAAAGAAGAGGCTTTTGATTTTCCTAAGGCGTCCTGGCTCTTCCCTTCCTGTGCTTTTCTCTGGTCTCTCTGCCTCTGTCTGTGCCTGACCCTGCTTGGCTTGGATTGCTCCAAGATGGCTTCTCACGTGGGGGTTGCCGGGAAGCGAGCTGTAAGAGGTCTCGTGTCAGATCTGACAGAGGGTGTTGCATCCTTTCCCCTGGCCTAGAGCACATGCCTCCGGCTCGTTCAGCTGCCTTCCTCACATCGGCCTGTTGTGCTTGCCAGGGCCTGTGGGCCGTCTTGGGCTCCGCTCTGCTGGTCCACTAGGTGAACCATTGCTGGGGTGCAAGTCTTGCTGCTGTTGACGGTTTGCTCCTGTAGTTTTGTTGCAGGTGTTGTCCAGGGTATTTGATTTTGCATCATGTTGCTTTAGTGTTATGACTGTTAGGGGAATTTGACAAAATTCAACAATTACCCCACCTCTGTCTTCTTCTTTTCATTGTGTTACCCTGAATCTTTGTCTAGCTTTTTTTCATCTAGTGTTTCAGAGTATCACTTTCATTTGTTAATCAAACATTATTTTATTTTTTGTTTTTGTGGTACTGGGGATGGAACCTAAGGGCTTCTACCTCCGAGCCACACCCCCATCCCTATTTTTACTTTTTTGAAATAGGGTCTTGCTAGGTTGATGAGGCTGCCCTCGAACCTGCAATCCTTCTGTCTCAACCTCCCAGTACTGGGATTACAGGCATGTGCCACCACGCCCAGCTAGAAACATTATTTTAAATCATAGTATGATATGTCATAAATGTGCATCATTATTTATTGTACCATAAATGTCATAGATGACATTTATATTCTTTATAGGTGAATGATTCAGTAAATGATGCTTATATAATTAATACTGTAGTGAACACTTATACCTTTTCTCTTTGATCGTTGCATTTTCAGAAGATTTGACAGTGATGGTAAAGACAGCTGTTTTGTGTTTCAGCATGCTTCATGATGATCCGCGCAGAAGGATTCCTGCTGAAATGGCCCTGTGTAGCCCGTTCTTTAGCATTCCTTTTGGTAAGTTGGATATGACTCGATTCTTCCTGGTCATTTAATAATCTCACAGCTTCCACTCCCGAGCTCCTTGTCTGCTGTTCTTGATTTGCACTCATGTTGCTGTATGATGGACTTGACAGCCCCGCACATTGAAGATCTGGTGATGCTCCCCACCCCAGTGCTGAGACTGCTGAACGTGCTGGACGACGACTACCTTGAGAATGAAGAGGAGTACGAAGGTCAGTGCTCCTGTGTTAGATTCAGTGTGTCTCTCCACGATGTCTGGAGTAAACCTATCATCCATAGATTCTCCTGCTTTCCTATTTTATAGGAAATCAGGATTTGAAGTATATGTTTTGTCTCACATTTTGATTCACAATGTCTTTTTGACTCATATCTCTTTACCAAATTAACAAGAAGATTAATTTCTGCAGCAACTCTGTCTTCTCTAGCCCTTCTCTGTGCTTTCATTTCTTCTACTTTTCTTTTTTGTTCTTTTTTTTTGTGGTACTGGGGATTGAACCCAGGGGCATTCTACCTCTGAGCTACACCCCTACCCCTGTTTTATTTTTTTTATTTTGCAACAGGGTCTCACTAAGTTGCTGAGGGCCACGCCAGGTTGCTGAGACTGGCCTTGAACCTGTGATCTTCCTGTCTCAGCCTCCCAAATACTGGGATTACAGGCATGCGCCACCATGCCGGGCTTCTTTTTTGTTGTTAACTCATTCATTCACGATACAGTGAATGAGCATTTCCTATGGGATTCTTCCCTGGGTTTAATATATGGTAAGGTAGACATATGCAAGAGCAGCTGTGGTGATCTGAAGGTAGAGAATCTGAGTGATCGGTGAGGGCCTCTCTGCAGAGGGCGGGTCTGCGCTCTGAGCTGTCAGTCATTAGGCTTGCTTGGCTAACAGTTGAGGGTTGGGGAGGAAGCCACACAAGGAGACAGAGAAAGTGGCGTGTTCGGAGGACAGAATTGGCAGGACTGTATCTTAAGGTTCTTGTGGGGAAAGCAGGTGGCTAAAGCTAAAGTGGTAGCTCGAGTGCAGATATCTAACAGACTTAATTGCTATGTTTAAGAATTTGCATTTATCCAAAAGATAGGGGGACGTGGTAGAGAACCGATTGAACATTCATGGAGTAAAATGTTATACAGTCATGAAAACAAATGGGAAGATCTCATGTAATGATATGGGGACCTCTGAATGATACATTGTTGGATTAAGTTTTTACTTCAAGCACATATAATGAGTTGCTTGTATGGGCTGATATACTATTTATGGCAGGATACAGAAGAAATTGATAGTTTGTTGCCTTTAAGAGGGGGACAGAATTGCATTTGGGAAGGTAGAAGGAAGATTAAATAGACTTTAGTTTTTAAACTTTTGAATTATTTTGTATGTATCAACTATTTAAAATGTTAAATTTTAAATATAAAAAGATAAGCCAGGCATGGTGGCACACACTTGTAATCCCAGTACTTGGGAGGCTGAGATATATTATTTTTTTAACTTTATTTTTGAAGATAGGGTAAATGACTTCAATGCTTAGATATGTATCCCTGGATTTTTTGATGATTTAAAATCCTCAGATAACAAATGCTTGTTAATTATGTTAAAGTGATCGCTGTTGTGTGTTTTTATAAACAGACGTTGTGGAAGATGTAAAAGAGGAGTGTCAAAAATACGGACCAGTAGTTTCTCTGCTTGTTCCAAAAGAAAACCCTGGCAGAGGACAAGTGAGTGAATGTGTTCATAATTGCAGAGTTATTCTGACTTTATTGAAATTTTGCAGTATACTTGTTCTATAGAAAGATGTACACAAAAATTTTGCTGAGAATTGAGTTGTGCATTCTGGATGATTATTACTATGGTGTACTTTTTTTTGTGGTACTGGGGATTGAACCCAGGGGCATTCTACCTCCGAGCTACGCCCCCAGTCCTATTTTATTTTATTTTATTTTATTTTATTTTATTTTATTGTTTTGAAACAAGGCCTCACTAAGTTGCCGAGGCTGACTGTGAACCTGCTATCTTCTTGTCTCAGACTCCCAAGTACTAGGATTAGAGGTATGTTCCACCTGCCCAGCTGTATTTTTTACTCTTTTGTTTTCTCTTTTCTTTCTTTCTTTCTTTCCTTCCTTCCTTCCTTCCTTCCTTCCTTCCTTCCTTCCTTTCTTTCTTCTTTTTTTTTTTTTTTGTGGTACTGGGGATTGAACCCAGAGGCATTCTACCTCCAAGTTATACTCCCAGCCCAATTTTATTTCTTATTTGTAAACAGGATCTTGCTAAGTTGCCAAGGCTGGCTTTGAACCTGCAATCCTCCTGTCTCAGCCTCCCAAGTACTGTGATTACAAGCATGCGCCACGACGCCTGGCCTACTTTTTCTAAAAGTTCTATAATATACTTGCTTTAAAATTATTTTAATTTTCACTTTTTTGGTACTGGGGATTCAGCCCAGGGGCTTTCTATCTCTGAGCTATACCCCCCACCCTTTTTATTTTTTATTTTTTATTTGGAAACGGGCTTGCTAAATTGCTGAGGGTATTCCTAAGTAAGTTGCTGAGGCTGACCTCAAACCTTCTATCCTCCTGTCTTAGCCTCCCTCACTTACAGATGTGTGCCACCACACCTGGCTATCCTTGCTTCTCCTAATCCCTTAAACTTTGTTTTTAAAATAAGACTGCTTTACTTTTGAGCCATTGTAAACAGGGACACCAACTGAATCATGACAATTTAGGTCTCGTTTGCTAGATGAATACTTAACTCAGTTTTGTTATAACTTGTTGGGACCATCTTAGCCCACACAATGAGGTCACCATTTCGGACTGGCTCAGCTAGGTACACAGTGCATGCTGAGTGGAAATTGTCAGCACGCAGACACGCTTCCTTGGACTGGATGGGACCAAAAGGTAGACTTTGATGACCTATTCTCCCTGAAATGTTCACCTTGTCCCTCCCTAGACGTAACTCATGGCTGCCACACCCTAAACCTAGCTCCTGACTGCCTTTTCCTAAAACGTAGCCAGTAACCCTACACTTAACTTGTGACCCCCTTGCCGTTTGCTTTGTTTAAACCCTTAATAAAAAAGGACGCTGGGCTTGTAATCCCAGTACTTTGGGAGGCGGAAACCGGAGGATCCGGATTCACGGCCAGCCTCAGCTCTCTCGCTTTCTCGCTCTCTCTCTCCCTGTCTCTCTCTCTCTCTCTCTCTCTCTCTCTCTCTCCTTAGTGAGGCCCTCCGCAACTTCTTGAGACCCAGTTTCAAAATAAAG